>MU188262.1:27996-79309 GCA_016904865.1 Pissodes strobi | reverse complement strand
GATGAAATTATAGCTTGTAAAAATTGTACTTCAAAGAAAATACGGATTCTTGACAGAAGGTAGCGCAAGAAGAAAAATCGCTTTATTTATATATTTTAAGAAATATGTCTAAATATAATCAGTTAATATATCTATAAGACCTTAAATTTACATACCACAAAATATCAAATATATCACGGAATCATCAACCAATCTAAAATTCTAGCAACGGAAGTTTTGAATAATAATCATCCAATTTTTTATGTCTATGGTTAGGACTGTACTGTACAGTTGTGTAATTATGCATTATGTTTCTTGTTGAACAAACAGAGTGATTGGACGAGTTTGTCGACGGTCTTCGAGTAGTCATTGTATACTACATCTACCTAATGGTGAGAGTTCAAGACGTGAAGTGAAGCACGCTAGGTTGGATGTTCTGGCATACAATGCCACCTCGAAAACCTTACCAAAAATATTCAACGAGACATTCGCAACATCAGCTGGTCTGTCGCTGTTAAATATCGGGATTATTTTTGTTTGTTGCATTGATTGAAGATAAAAGAGAAGACAATGGCTGCAATTTCGAATATCGGTAGTTTGTAACAAGAAAAGCGGCTACATAATTTTAGGTTTTAGCTTACGAAGGGGATACCATAACTTCTCTATCACTAAATGAATTACACTGTGTAAGTTTAAGAGCAGAAAATATAAAAATTTGCTGTGCAAAATGAAAAAAAAAAGTGAATTAGCTCTATAAAAATAAAAGTTATAGTTTTGCAAGAAATTAAGCTTAGAAGTAGAAAAATTTTGTGTGTAATTTTTTAAAACTATTAATATTTCTTGTTTGCATTTTTATGCTCTTTATTTATGCTTTTCAAAAAATTATTTTCATGAAATCTTATTTAAAAGATATTTTTATAAGTATTTGATTTAAAGGCTTATCTTAGTAGGTAGTGATATCAACGTTTATTGTTTACAAACTAAAGATGTTTATTTTTAATATTAATATGTGTGTATGCGTTCTTATGACTTAATAGTGTTGATATTACAAGTTTCTTGTGCACCTACGGCCAGTAGCGGCTTTTGAGGGTAGGCATGGTAGGTCGAGCCAACTCAATAATATTGGGAATACAAGAATCAAAAATGTTGTCAATACATATTTATATCTTCTCAGTCATATAATAATGCCCGCATATATTACTTTGTAATAAATTTTCACCGAAAGCTCGTATTTTAAAAATCACTTAGACCCCGTTCACATAAGAACTTTATAGAAACCGTGCGTGGTGTTCGTCAGCCGGCCGATCGTATGAGTTATATTAGCAGTGTACTGTGGTCTTTTAGGCTCGCATCGCACTGGTCGCCCTATTTATTTATCCGGTTCGCGACTGAGTTTTTCGAGATCACACGAGTGACTGAAGGAAAATTAGTTT
Source organism: Pissodes strobi (assembly GCA_016904865.1). NCBI lineage: Eukaryota > Metazoa > Arthropoda > Insecta > Coleoptera > Curculionidae > Pissodes > Pissodes strobi. The sequence continues at coordinate 77,897 of MU188262.1, read as the reverse complement.
TTATTATGCCTAGTCCTAGGAAGTATTTGGACATCGTTGTTGCGCTATTGAAATCGTCTTTAGTCAGAAGAAGTCATTGTTAGGATGTGACGTGAATGAAAATTGAACTACACATCTGTATCACAATTTTTACAGTTGAAAATTACAACATACTGCTCAAACTTTTATACTATGTTAATTAGTGATGCAAAATTACTGGTAATTAATTTTTTGGTAGGAATATTGGTAATATTACGTAATATTACCGGTAATATTGCTAAACAGCATCCAAGAAGCCATCTTTTTAAAATACGCAAAGGAGAAAGGACAACCCCATCGAGAGAACAGAGCGCCATTAAAATAACTGATAATTGTCCTAATTAGATGGCTTCAAAAAGTCTAATAACATACAAAATAGTTGAACTTAAAACTTTCATCACAGTCTAATACAAATTTTTAACCTTAAAACAAAAAAGACAAATCAGTTAAATATACAAGTTTATTAAAAAAAAAAGTAACAAAATATTTCGCTGGGCAGTGAACCCAAATCTTAGCTTTAAATAAAAAAATATTCATAAAAAAAAACAAATAGTAACTCTACTAACTCTTGTAGAAAAGGTAGCACTAACTTGCGCATATCGCAGAATAAAATCAAGAAAGGGAACTTTAAAGAAATCTCAAACTAATCACACAGCTTTTGTTATAAAAAATATGTATATTATAGATACCTAAAAAACGTAAATTTGGTAGAAAGTCGGAGAAAATAAAGATTTGTTAGTATTAATCTATTCATCTTCATCAAAACTTCCCTCAAAACAGGATGTACTGTTGTGAACAGAAAAAGCAGATTCACTTGATTCACTTTCACAGTGTGATTCTGTCAATTCTGTAGACACAGAAGAACTTCGCCTACGTCTTCTATCCCTTCTTTTTTGTCTTTGTTTCAAACTTTTACGGCTAGTTCTTACGTTTGAGGATCTCTCTTCTGAGGTTTTTATCATTGTTACTGGTTCCGTGTCTAAAGTGGAATTGCCTATATGAGTGGAAGTAATGTTTTCTCTGTTTTTCTCTAAAAGTTTCCCGTTACTTCGTATATAAACCAACTTTCCTGCTCTTTCTGTCTTCAGTTTGTTTCTTCTTTTGGTGTGCAAAAAAGAATAGGAACTGAATGATCTTTCAGTTGCCGCTGAACTGGCTGGTGAAGACAAAAGTGCGATAGCAACATCTTTCAGTTTGGTTTTCGCGCATATATCTCTCCACCATGCTACCGAAACGGCTCGTATGCCAGTGGTCCAAACTTCCAATCAAAGTCCATGGCCCAAAGTTCATTTTTACCTAAATAATTTGTTAATTCAACTGAAATTTGATTTTTATTTTCTAGAAACAAAGGATGTTGGCTTAAAAAGATATCTATAAATTGTATGGCCTGCATATGCTCCATATATTCAAGACTACTTCCAAAGTAATTGGGATCTAGTAAATAAATTGCCAGGTGAACAGGTTTTAAAAGCATTTCTTTCCTTTTTTTAAAAGCTGATAATAGTTCGTTCTTCACTTGACTTGATAGGTAATCTTGGGGTGTTAGCTACTATACTCTGCTCAATTTCTTTTATTCCCACAAATACTTTAGACATTGTTAGCTGAACACCTTCAAGAATGGTGATCCATTTTACCGCAGGAGTAAGTAATTTTTGTATCTTATCTAAGCGCACCAAAATATGATGGAATAAGTTTCTTGACTTATAGCTAACATTTGCAACGCTTCTTTTGAGTTAACTAAACTATCTAAACAATGTAGGATAGAACCCCAGCGTGTTTTGACAGGCATCTTTAAAGCCTTGGTGCTTGCATATTTTTCCACTTGAATTTTATTGAAGATAGCTTGATTTATATGTGACCCAGTTGTTTCTTGTTTCTTTGAGTATTTCTTTGCATGCAGACTCTAAACATGACAAGGACGGCAGTTCCATGATATCAGCAACAAACAAATTCAAAGTGTGAGATGCACAGTAGTAACCTGTTATGTAAGGCACTTTATCGGATACAATTTTTGTTGCCTTTTCCATAGTAGCCGCATTATCTGATACGATACCTACAACTTTATGCAAACCAATTTAATCCATACATTTTAATAACTCATTGGATATATCTTCGCCCATATGTCTCTCTGCATTTGTGGGCAAAGTTTTAAATAAAAGAGGTAATGGAGTAGTCCCAATAAAATTTAAAATGCCTTCGTTTCTGATATTGCTCCATCCATCGCACTGAAGAGCCACAGAGTAGCCGATTTTCCTTTTAACAAAAGGCTGTTTGACACAGACTCATATTCTTTGTCCAGATACTTGCCACTTACATCGTTCCGGGAGGGTAGTTTAAATGAAGGTCGTACGCGAGAGAAAAACTCCAATATATATTATCAAATCAGGAAAAAGGGTAACCAGATGAATAAATTGCTGTGACCAGTTTTTCCTGTAGAATATTTTCTTCAGTTTCACCGATTCTATCTAAAAAGTTGCCCAACAAAGTACCTTGATTTATTGTGCAGGTGCTATGAGCTAGTATAGTAGCGCATTATTCGATTGAATTTACTTTCTGAAAGAAAAATATTTGGAATCAACTTTGTTTTGTCATTTTAAAATTTGCATTTTGCATAATTTGTGAAAGTAGGTAACAACGGTCGTCAAATAATAAAACAATTGCAAATTTTATTACTATACTCGACGCGCCGAACAGATTCACCAAACACGGAAAACCCGGATACAATAATTCTTCTTATTTTATGATTCCATTGAATCCAAACATAGGAACTATGATTAACACACTCTATTTTTATTTTTTGTATTATGGATAAGAAAAATCGAAATGAAAAACAAAACATTGGGTCGATTCAATCATAAAATAAGACGAATTGTTTCCGAGATTGGTGAATCTGTTCGGCGCGTCGGGTATAGTTCCACATTTTTGAAGAAGTTATGCACCATGCACCAATAATTTTATTTTTCGAACCCCAAAAATGTGAAGGAAAACTTATAAATCCAAGCTCGTCGATCTTTCGAAAACCCTTGCCCTGATTTTAGATAAAAAAAAATAACTAAAAGAAATATGCTGTTTTCAGAAGAAAACTAGTAAGTTACTCAAGTCAAGAACGAAATGAATTTAAACAATACATGTTTTTTTAATTTACTATTTTTTGAATGAAACAATATGGTGTAGCCTGATACAGATTTTCGTCAAATATGCGAAATGCAAAATCGCCAACACTTTAATGTATAGGAGATCGATAGGTACTTATTTATTTCAGGTGATTTAAAAAACAACAATAAAAACCCCACCTACCTCTAAACTGATTCTTTAAGTTCTGTGGTCAGATGCTCAGCCATTCTTGTTGCAGTTTTCTCTTTATGATACTTCCATATAACGCTTTTTATTTTACCCATTTCAACGTCTAAACCGCACTCCTTAGTACAAGGTGTTGCCGCGTGCAATTGACTAAGAAGACTGAGAAAGTGAGGACTGGACTGAGCATGTTATGTCATGAGGACCAGCTCGCTATCGCTACACGTGTTTTAGCGTGTCGCAACAAGCAAAAAAACCGTTATGGAATTAAATCGCGGCGAATTCTACGTAACCGACTAAGTAACATGAAACCGAATATTACCGGTAATATTACTCGGAAAATTACCAAAACTTTTAGGGAATATTACGGTAACAAAGGAATGTTACTCAAGGGGAGTGGTAATATTACGTAATATTACCGTAACTTCTGATGCTAATATTCGGACTGTGCATCACTAATGTTAATACTCGGGATTTATATTTGCTTTATTGGCAGGCCTGGCCTTTGCCAACGGGCAGGCCGCCACTGCCAACGGGCCTAAAAAATTGTTTTATATGAATTATCCTTTCTCCTATGATTTCCTTAGACCAAATTATGCCTTGAATTCGCTAAAATAATTTTTTTAGCTGCATTCGATAAATAAGGATCTTATTTGCCCTTGTGCCTTTAACCGGACATTTCTGGATTAATAAGATTGTATTGATTGTTGAACTTCTTGAAAACGGATTAAATCGACACATTTATATAAAATATTTGGAAATATTCAACCCTTACAAGCGTGTAGCAAAGTAGTCAATAACGTCAACACAAATTCTGTGGTGCATAATATTCGCTATTTAGAATAGTTCGGGGAGGATTATTATTATTTTTTATTTATTTCCATACGGGCCAGACTACAGATCTATTACCATCACTTATCGATAACAAATAGCTATTATCACTTAATCATGTACCTACATACAACCTTAGAAAAATATCGCAGCAAGTACCCGTATTTGATATTTGTTACGTTTTTCTCGTGGGTTCTGAACGAAATTACAACTTTTACTATTTCAAACTAATAGTCTCTTTATTCTCTACCACTGTATACAATTGAACACACTAAACTACTCTTATAACTTTACAACTAATAGCTCTTTACAATTCAACACTCAATGATTAACTCACTCAACACGCTTTAGGTCTCCTACTTATATACAATCTCAAATCTATCACGAATACTCGAGAAGAAGCGAGGCCACTTTATAATTCTCGACCAGGGCATCGAGATAGTTCCAGCGTTCCTGAATCTTTGCGGCCGGCGATGACTCATACATAGACGCGGCAGGGCCAGTTTTATAGGGTAGCACAAAAACATTCGAATGGTTGCTAGCCGTGACATTGCCTCCCTCTTAAACCTGACCGTCCCGATCAGCTACTTCATGTCCGTGATATGCTTTCAGCCTGTCGAGGTGGACAACTTTCAGTTTGCTCCTGGGGCTACGTTGAATTCTATACACTACGTCATTAATTCTTTTGATGGGGGCCCTTCCCATACTGGCGTTAGCTTGGGAGATCTTCCTTTCTTCCTTTGCGGTTTATATAACCAGAAGTTATCGTTCATTTGAAATCCCATAGAGTTAGCTTGAAGATCATATCGAGCCTTCATTCGGTCACTGGCGAGACGTTCGAACGGTAGTCCGACATCATTCTGTTCCATCTTCCCACTCGATCTTGTATGGGGTCCTTGACTTGAGGCACAGGTTGCAGTTGTACTCGACAGTTTCTCTTGAAATCCCCAGTCCTGCCACATATATAGCACTGATTTGAAACATATCGGTTACGTAGCCTATCTTCTAGTGGCTCCCGGAATTTTTGTACTTGACAGTCTCTTTTGAAATGCCCAGTCCTGCCACATATAAAGCACTGATTTCAAACATTTCGGTTACTTGGCCTATCTTCTAGTGGCTTCCGGAATCTTTGTACTCGACAGTCTCTTTTGAAATGTCCAGTCCTGCCACATCTATAACACTGATTTATAGCATTTCTGTTACATGATCTAACTTCTAGTGGCTTCCGGAATATCTGTACTCGACAGTCCTTTTTGAAATGTCCAATCTTGCCACATCTATAGCAATGATTTATAGCATTACGGTTATATGGCCTAACTTCTAGTGGCTTCCGGAATCTCCCTGTGGCCTGAAGAACTTCGGTTAATTTCTTCAAAATGCCGTCCATCTCAGTTAGTTCACAACTGTTCGTTAGCTTTTCTTCCTGGATGGATACGCCCCTGATTGCTGGCTTAGAGATGCCTCAATTTCTAGGGCTCTACCCAAAACTGCACGGCCGTTATCAAATTTGGCTAGACGTAGCATTTTCTGAGTTTCTGGATCTCTGATACCATCCACGAAATATTGGGCAGCAAATTCCTCTTGAAATTCTTCCGTTGCACCCAGGTAGGCCAATTGATTGAGACGTCTAACGTCTGCCTCAAACTCTTGCAGGTTTTCACCAGGCTTCTGATGTCGGGACTTTACTTGTGCCTGATACAGTTGTCTTCTGTGTTGATCTCCAAATCGTCTCTCCAGGGCAGCTACAAGTATGTCATATTTCCCCTGTTGGCTGATGGGAATGGTCTGTAGTAGTTCTACCACTAGTAATGTAGCCATTTCTTCGTTATTCCAACCGTTGGCAACAGCAGCGGCTTCAAATTGTCTTCTGTACATTGTCCAAGATGTTTGACCGTCATACATTGGAGGTTTTATATTCTGTCCTCTGGCGAATACCCTCTCGATGGGTCCTTGACTTTTTAGTCTGGTAACTTCTTCCTGAAGATTCTTCACTTCTTTCTGTACATTTCCAACTTCCTTTTGTATATAGTCTACTTCTTTTTCAAATTCCTCATTTTGCCAGTCCAATATTTTCTGCAATTTTCCTTGCTCGCCTACGAGTGCATCCAGCATCCATTTCGGAAGCTGGTCCTGTTCTGCTTGCCTTCTACGCTCATCCTCTTCCCGTTCCGCTTGTCTTTTAACTTCTTGATCTTGAAAATTTTTCTGAAGCCGGTCCTGTTCTGCTTGCCTCTTACGTTCATCTTCTTCCCGATCCGCTTGCTTTTTATCTTCTTGGTCTTGTAAAATTTTCTGAAGCCGATCCTGTTCTGCTTGCCTTTTGTCTTCTAGGTCTTGCAAAATTTTCTGAAGCCGGTTCTGTTCCGTTTGCCTCTCAGCATTTAGATTTTCCATGAAATCGGCCAACATTTTATTTATTTGCTCCATTTCTGCCGTTTGTTGCCTCGTTTTGACCATAGAATGTTATAAAATGTCCACAGAATCCACCGATCACAAGGGTCTCGTTGATGTACTTGTACGCTCTTGTCTCCTTGAAGAATACTTTAAAGTCCGGTCCCTTCACAATCCAACTTCTGACACCAAATGTTACGTTTTTCTCGTGGGTTCTGAACGAAATTACAACCTTTACTATTTCAAACTAATAGTCTCTTTATCCTCTACCACTGTATACAATTGAACACACTAAACTACTCTTATAACTTTACAACTAATAGCTCTTTACAATTCAACACTCAATGATTAACTCACTCAATACGCTTTAGGTCTGCTACTTATATACAATCTCAAATCTATCACGAATACTCGGGAAGAAGCGAGGCCACTCTATATTATTCTCGACCAGGGCATCGAGATAATTCCAGCGTTCCTGAATCTTCGCGGCCGGTAACGACTCATACATAGACGCGGCAAGGCCAGTTCTATAGGGTAGCACAAAAACATTGAACTGGTTGCTAGCCATGACAATATTTTAGCTATTTGGAATTAAATTCAAGGTCGCACTCTTAGACTCGATATTTGTAGATTAAAAAGGTTTATAAAACTACATATTTGTTAGTTAAGTAAGACACTGGTAACAACTTGACATCATTGTTAGCATATCGTGATTGGCCTCCAAAAAAAAACGAAAGTTTCTAATTTTACCAATCGCGTAGTTCTTAAATGTTAAGATTCGATTCTTTTTAAGAAATGCGAGATGTTAAAAAAATCACAATAATTCAGGTATTTCTTTTACGCAGTGCAGATAAAAAGTGAATTTTAGCGAATTCGCCATAATTTATTCTGTATAAATCAATAGGAGAAAGTTCGGGAGATCCCGGGGATATAATGATAATCCAATTTATATTACACTATTAAAAGTTATAGGAACACATACACACATATCATTTTTATCAGTCGCCATTAAGGGTTTGTAACTTTTTTGTTTGTACGTTTTTCATCCCCTCAACCGAATTTTATTTCTTTTTTATTTGTTCTCATCAAAATTGTAAACATTAAATGATGTTGTCAATCAGTCCTGATCAAGCGCTTGGCCAAAAGCAGACGGTGTTTTTGTTTTGCTAAAAGGGTAATTTCGAGGTTGCTTTGTCAGTTCTCAGTTTGTCTAACATCCTTATTGGATCGTTGGATCCATATTAGGCTATCACAAGTCACAACGAGGATGAGAGCTATTCGATGTCAATCATTGTCATTGAAAGCTTTCGCAATGACAAATACATAATATATCCTCTTAATCGATATATACCTTATTAATTGGCTACCTAGATAATACCCGTACATCATTAGCAGGCTATTATATATTATTAAGTCGTCAATTTTGAAACGCATTTCGGTGACATTGCGATAAATATTTGTTGTGAAGGCTGTTTGATTTTGATTACTTATGATTTTTACAATTGATTATAATTATATAGCGCGCGTTGGATACGATAATTGTTTTCGAGTATTATATTTTTCGTCAGAAATCTTATGATATTTTTGGTGAGTAAGTACATTTTTAAAAATTGATAAGTGGTCGTTTTGATTGCATGTCGCTTGGTCTGGAATATTTGAACGAAAGAGAGTATCAAAATAATTCAAAACACGTTGGAGATAATATAAGATCTAACAATAATTGTGTTGATTAATATATCATCTGGAATAAATAATACACAATCTCTGCAACGTTTTGATCACGGGCGTCGATATGATCAAATTATTATGAGGTGAGGGGCTAATTACCAACCACCAGAATTTGAGATATCGCAGAAGTATTTTTCGCTATCTATATCTGGGAAGAAATTTTCTGAAATTTCTCGCAGACAAAGTGCATTCATTGGTACCTACCTATTACACTGTTTAATACTGGCGACTTGTTCAAATAAAATATTTAAGTGCCCGTCCCGTAATAAGTTCATTTGGTTGGGAAAATTTTAATTTATGATACATATTAGGCCACTTCAAAAATTGTAGCATCCACCTTCCCTATATATCATTTTATTTATTCGAAGTACCCGCAGCACTTTATATCAATTTGTAAGTATTTATCCCCTAATAAGTTCATTAAAAATCGTTCTCTCGATATAATGTGCACTCGCCTAACACTGTGTATAAACGATAAACATGTAATAGTAGATTAAAATGAAGATAAAACTTATATTTCTATCGCGCTGATAAAAGCAGCATTATGTTTACACCTACAAAAACGTAACCTCATGCTGTTACCTCGCATATTATATTTATTTATTTCGAGTTTGATTTTCTTTACGTGATTTCTATTTTTTCTTAGTGCGGTGGGGATGATGTGTAGTTTTAATTTTAAAAGTGAAGATTTTGGATCGTATTTACTAATAGTAAGTAAGGTTGTTTGTTGTTGTTTGGTATTTGTTTGAAAAATCCCTTGAGCATTGTATCGTGTTTAAAATAGTTATTTTTCTAACAAGTGCGCAAGGTGATAGTTTTCGCACGAAAAACAGATAGACCAATGACGCGAAGCGGAGTTCGGATTTGTTTGCGCACGTGTTAAGAACAATATTTTTTCTACGAGCATGAGATAATTATTATTTTTTGGAGAATCTGTAATGAAACCTGAGAGAAATATGACAATTTTACAAATTGATAAAAAACTGTACATAGTGTTTGTAGTTTCTCGCTGGCTTGAAAACGGAGGAAAAATCTGATATTAGGTAGGTGTCAAAATCAACAGTGCACCTATTGTTGCTTGATATGTAATCATAATTTAGCATTATTAAAAAATATGTTTATTTTTAACTAAAATATCAGGACACATTTAGGCAATGAGTAAAAACTAAAACTTGCAATGGTTCCGATATGATCGGTCATTAACAGCGCTAGTCAGTGTTGGATCAGAAATGAAAATGAAAAAACTAGAAATAAGAAATCTTCGAGAAAAAAATTGTTTTTTAACAATCGGCCTTTAAAATTTACCTTTTTCTACACACATGTTTAAAATAGAACTTTTAACATTGTCTACTAGCCTTAAAAATGTTTCTTCTTTAAGTCACTAGTGCCTTAAAATGCCTACTTTAAGGCACTAGTGTTAAAAGTAAAATGTCAAAAACGTCAAACAACATTTCTGTTTTATTTATTTACACTTATATTGATAGTGCAATTTGAACTTGAAAAATGAATTCCTTCCTCAGTTTTGCTGTTCTTCGTGGTTGGGAAGGACTGGACAGAAACAACAGCATGTCTAGTTGATGATGAAGCATCATCAGCTGATGTCGTTTGTACTGTAAGCAATTTTCTAGCAATAGAATTTTTATTTTCCAAGGAATCCACGGTGTATTTTTCTGCAACGGTTGAGGATTTCCATCCCCCATGCTGCTTAATTGTCGTCAAATTTGCTCCCTAATCGGCAAGTAAGCTCTCAGAGGAACGGCGAAAGCAATTCCCAAGTGTAGAGTGTTGAATTTGGAAGCTGCAGAAATCTTGCTATAGCAGCAAGAAATTTTCCGAAAACATCCGATTGAATTTCTGGTACATTTACCTTTTACATATTTTAGAAAGAGCCGCCGATGTCCGACAACTGCTCGACGAAGATCAGAATATTCTCGATAAAAATCCAGATAAAATTTTTCAACGATAATGAAATTTCGTGGTACCTTGTTCTTGGTATCTGATATTTTTAATAACTAATGAAGTTGCCATATCTTACACGTTGTCATGAGTCAACTGACAAAGCTCCTCCCTGCGGCAGGCACAATACTCCTGCAATGGTAGCTATTTTCATGTAGGTACTCATTGTCCGGTGCGTACTTCAGAAACTGTTCAACTTGGTCTTTAGTAAAACTTTTTAATTTTTTTGTCTGGTAACCCTTTCCTTGACGCTTCAAGTATGTTTGCTGATATCTACGTCATTATTTACACTTAGCATAGCTTTGATCATTGAATAAGGGGACCAAAGAGAAGATGACTTCAACATGAATATGTTTTCGGATAGTTTCCAGGAACGCCTTTGTTTTCACACCATTTTATAAATTTATTATGAACAATCTCATATTGAATTATTGATTTTCGTAGCAGTAAATCCAAGGTAGCTCTGTTAGGAGTTTTTTCTATGTCTTTAACTGGATCGATTTCTTGTATTTCTTGCATTTTTGGCAACTGCCAGCGCTAGCGACTTTTCAAAATTTCAATTTTTCTGTAAATAAATCAGCCAACAATGATGGTTGCTATTGTATGCTTTTTATTGCCGTGTGTAGAAAAAATATTGTATGGTATTTGTGTTAAAAGTATTTTCAGGGTACTCATGTGGTTTGCAGAACGAACGAAGCGTGCCTTAAGAATTTACTCTTACCACATATCATACATAACTATTATCGAACTTAAAAAAGTAAACGTTGTCTTCATTATTTTCAGTTGTTAGCCAACTTAGTAATTCATTACGGAATGCATATGCAACAAGTTTAATAATTTCAAGCTTATTCGAATTCATCGAAACTAGTGGAAAAGCAGATTTCTGTATAGTTTCAGGTATTTGTATCAAATTAGATGTAGCAAGTCTAAATTTATAGCCGATAAACACACAATATATGACAATTATATATGGATCAAACCAGTGGCGTCTCGTGGGCAAATATTACACGTGCATAAAAGTATGCCGTCGAAGGCCCAACGCGAACAAAAAATGGGACGACACCCAGATACCATTCTTTGGCGTCTGACTGCAGAATTTCTGCGATAAATATAATTTACCAAAATAAATAGCGTATTTCATTTTGAACTAATACTGTCATATGAGATTAGGATATGAAATAAATTGTATAAATAAAATTATTATTATTGGAACCTTATTTTTTAAATACCAAGTCGAGCCTAAGATTCTTTCTTAGAACAACTTTATCAATAACTTTTTCATTAAAGTTCGTAATTGTTCGTATCAACTCTGTTTCAATGGAAGCCCGGAGTTAAGCGATCCATTTTATCAAAGTCTACATTCTATACAATACAGGAGCCAACTAACAATTACAACATACAAAAACGACTGAACTACTACAAGCAAGACAAATCAAATGATTAATATTTGTCTTTTCCAATTAACTATATAAAATGCCTGCACTATATTTGTAAAAACCCACAAGGACTGCCAGGAATGCAGCTAAATAACTGCGGAATTTTCCCTATCAAAATTAAATAGCTCATTCCTGCGAATTGACACCTGTATCATTCTTTAGGTTGGGAAGAACAGCTGTGCACGAATAATAGCAGTCCAGATAAGGGCATGCAAATGTCGCGCGAGGAATTTATATTAAATTTACTGGCCAACTGTAGTTCGTCTTGGGGGTTGGTAGTGTATGCTTCATATATTTAATACTCCATATGGTATGCTTGATACGCGATGGCCTATAATAGTAGCATTCCAGGCCGAGAGTTGTAGTGTTTTAATTTGACATTATTATTTTAAGGAATCGTTAATTATTTAGTGTAAGGATAGCAATTAATCAAGTACCTTCTCGAAAATTTTGGTGGTTCTGCAGCTCTGCAGTTCTTATGTACCACCCGCCCTTGGATCAAAGTATTTGGAGTATATTCTCAAAGATTTCTGAGACATGACGAGGCTGGTGTGCACGGCAATATTTGTGCTTGAACTTTATGTACAACGAGTTGGAATCATATCACGTAGCGGTGGGACTGTTCTTTAACTTATCACGAACGTTAGATATTTTGAAACATACAACCCAGTAGAAAGAAAACTACTGGTATGGATTAATAATTATACCTCTGAAGAATATGATATAAAGAAGGGAATTGTACAGGGATAAGTCTTGGCATCACTGCTGTTCATACTATTGGTCATCGATCTAACACTGCCCTGGATTGCTAAAATAACTTGCTGACATTTATGACAGTAGCAATTTCCATTCAGAATAATATTGAGATGCACTCCACGATAAAAAATGTGCCAACATGAGTAAATAGTGTTTTTTCAAACGCATAATTCGCAATGAAACAAAAGCAGTGAATTTACATTTTTATCAAACTGATATTGACTCCTTCATAGGAACTCAGAGGTTCTTGGACAATTTAGTTTTTTTCACTAGGAACTTAGTTGATCCACAGTTTGACTATATATGTTCAAAATTAAATAAAGCATATTTATCATTCCGACATTTACGCGAAGTGAGCAACTTTTCATTTACGTGTGTAATGTATGCATACTAGGATAGACATGATTTCATGGAAAACTGCGAAACACATGTAATATTTCACTAAGAAACCGGATAAACTTTGTCACTCCAAAGCTCTATGTGAAAAGTCGCCTTATTATGTATGTCGCTCAAATAGTTAGTGAAGACAAAATACGATGGGCAATACTACGGTTCTCACCCTTCAAACCGTCAGGTACTGATGGCATCCGACCAGCTCTACTACAGTGGGGCTTGGACGAGTTACTGCCGTACCAACATGCGTACACTACAGGAAGATCGACCGACACGGCCTTGCATTCAGTAGTGAGCCGGATCGAGAGATCGCTGGAAAATAATGAGTCTACCTTAGGTGTATTTATTGATATTGAAGGTGCGTTTCATAAAACCACCTTTGGAAAAGTCAATGCTGCCTTAACAAACAGGGGCGTCCCTCCTGCTGTTAGTGGCTGGATTTTCAACATGCTCTCAAAGAGATGCGTGCAAATAAAGGTGGAAGACATTGTAGTGAGAGGCAGCATTGCCAGAGACTGCCCGCAGGGAGGCGTTCTGTCGCTACTGCTATGGAACCTTGTTCTCGACAGCCACTTGCATTGCCTCAACTCAGATGTATTCTACACCAATGCATATGCAGACGATCTTACGATACTGCTCAATGGAAAGTTCGAATGAGTTCTGTGCAGTGCTTTTCTTAGTCGAAAAGTGGAGCAGGGAGCACTCCCTGTCTGTAAACCCCAGGAAGACGGAGATGGTGCTCTTCACCAGAAAAAGGGACCCTCCTAAACACACAACTAAATTTTGCATCTGAGGTAAAATACCTTGGGGTCGCCTTCGATGCTAAATTAACCTGGAATCTTCATTTAGAACGAAGACTAAAGAAGGCATACGTCTCATATGAACAGTGCCGCAGGACCGTGGGTAAAACCTGGGGAATGAAACCCAGGGTCGTAATATGGATCTATACTGCCATCATAAGACCTATGATTGTATGATATGGAGCCGTAGTTTGGTGGCTCAAAAGTCAACAAAAAACGGCAATGCTTAAACTCAGTCAAGTACATAGAACTGCCTACCTAACTCTAACGGGAGCTATGAGAACAACCCCAACCAGAGCCATGGAAGTAATGTTGTACCTGCCTCCCCTAGATATTTATCTAAGGGAGGTGGCTCTGATTGCATTGCTAAGGCTCAAAGTCGTCGGTGTGCAACCCAGCATAGAATGTGGAGAGACTAGACGCCACCTGTGGGAAGGGGCAGTCGGAAGACTGCCACTACTGCAGGCCAGTGCAGATAGCATACCTCCCAAGTTTATCTTCGACAAACTATATGATGTGCAAATAAAACCATTTGAGCCTATAACCGAAGTTGCGGTTAACATTTTCGTGGATGGCTCAAAAACCCAGGAAAAGGAGCAAGCTGTGGAATTGACTCTCAAAGCTTGCGAATTGAACTTAAATGGTCTATGGAGGGACACGCAAGTGTAGTTCAGTCTGAACTTGCTGCGATATCCATAGCCGCAAAAGAGATTGTTCGCAGGAATACTGAAAACAAGACTATTAAAATCTACACGGATAGTAGACCAGCACTACTTACTGGCCTTGAAAAGTTATAAACTTACAGCCAGGTCGGTAGTAGAATGCCACAATTCACTGGAGGATGCCGCCCGCAAAAACAGAATTTCTTGTGCTGGATTAAAGGACATGCACAGTGCGAAGGTAACAAATCAGCGGACAAATTGCCTAGAAAGGCAGCCGGTTCAAACATTATGAGAGCTGGCCCTTTAAACCTATCTATTGCGACGACGATACATATGATAAAAAAAAGATCACCCATGAAGACTCTAGGGCAAGATGGGACGAAACAACTAACTTTCGACTGGTCAGAGAGCTATTAAGCTACCCTAATGAGTCTGCAGCGAAGTCATACCTGGATATGCCAAGGAAGACCCTACGACTCATGGTAGGGATTCTGACTGGACACTGCCAGGTAAGGAAACATCTCCACACAATGAGATTATGCGAGACACCTCTATGCAGAGGCTGTGAACAGGAGGACGAAACAGTAGAGCGAGCATCTGCTCTGCGATTGCGACGCTGTTTCGGAACTAAGGGAATCCATTTTGGGAGAACGATGGCAACCATGGCTTTCCTTAGAGCAGCCTTCTCGGGCAACATCACCGCCTTTTTTACAACAATAGGCTGGGCGATGGCGTAGATGGATTGGTTGACCTAGGGAGGACGCACAGGGGGTCCAACGGGGCCTAACTGCCGCGGCCTTTTAAGGCCACCCTCTCACCATTTCCAGATTCCAAATGTATTTGTTGCTTTCTAACAATATCGAGACACCGATTACTGCTATTTTATTTTATTTAGTCTACTTAATGTTTCGCTAGGAATTTTGTATTTGAAATCTTTTAAATTACTTTTTTTCTTCTTTTTAAAATTTTAAATGGCGACTAATTGTTTGTGTTAAATGATATCCTTATCTAGTTTTTATTTAAAACGTTAAATGATATCCCAATCTAGTTTTTAGTTTAGTTAAGTATATGATATGTAATGCTATAAAATGATAACATTACTAAATAAATTGAATTGAATTACATGGCAAATTAAATATATATTAAAGTATACAAATATGTTTCGCTTTTACAAAAATATATGTTTTCGTTTTAGACTGAAACAAATGCAAAAAGAAGACTCCCACAACCGAAAAACGCTTCTAAAGAAGGAAAGGCACCAGATCAAAAATCAGCTACTTTCGGTTAATATGCTGTCGAAGCTGAAGCCGAGCAGTCACAGGGATAGGAGCGAGAGACGTCTCTCTGGGCCCTTTAAGGTTCTTCAGGCCAGTGGAACTACTACTGTACACTCGGAAACGTCTCTTTCCAAGGGTACTGACCAAGAGGTATGTTGAATATGGCTATGCCATTAATGTTAGTGCCAGTACCAGATTTAATCTTTTTACGAAAACGATAGTACGCCGCCTTTCCTCAAACAAATTGACAAGTTTAAATAATGAAATTTGAACTTACGTTTGTTACAGTAACTTTTGTCGTTATGTTTGTGCAGTTCTTCTGAAATTATTACCTAGCGCCATAAAGGCCAAATAGTTTAATCTGTTCTCTTCCATGGTCAATTCTAGATCGCAAGTAATGTTTTAGATGTTTGGGAATTGAAAAAAAATCAGCAAATAGTCACAGCCATACAAACGAATATATGCAGTGCAATGGCCACATGATGAAAAATTGTTTCTAGTTTTTGCGGTCGAATAAACAAGAGTCTGATACATCGCACTACTTTCACATTATTTATTTTCCATTGCCATTTAATCACAAATGTAGACATTCAGTTGAGAATAAAGTCTCCAAAATCCCTTTGTAACACTCTCGCAGATGACTAGTTTCTCTAATTAAAGTTTATTGTGAGTTGTGGGTCAAAGGGTAGGAAAAAATTAAATATGCTAAAATATTGTCATAAGTTGTGCATCTTTTTTTCAGCTTCACTAGATTTTTATCTTACACGGCTTTCACGGTCACCATTTATCTTCCCATTAAAGTAATTTCACCACGATCGTCTCGTGGTAGAAGCTTGCGTGTCGACTTCACTGATGATCACATTATATGAGATTTAATTATCCGCTGCAATAGCCGGTATCGATAGGGGCATAGTAATTATTATTTTTGTCCGGACTCCAACGATCAGCAACATTTGGAAAGAAATCGGTCGTATCGATACCGGCCTTTAGAATCTGGCGCATTATTTTTTTAGATGTTTAGGCTAGGTAAGATAAGGAAGAAATACGATAATTTATCTATAAACCCGTACACAGATTACGTTTACTGCAAATCTCTTCTTTATACTATTTGTAATGCAGTAAGACCTCTTAACATATTCCCGTTTGCTACCCACAGTTTTTTCCAAAACGATTCAAAGATTATTTGTCGTTAATTTCAGATAATTGTCGACGATGCAAGAAGACCTTTTTTCCAGAGAATTTGAAGTTGAAAATAAATTTTTCAGGTTTTTGAACTTGGCAACACCACTTGCCATCCTTTCTCTTCTTATTAGAATAAAGCGGTCCTAATTTTGTTCGTAAGATACGTCTTTCTTTTTTCCTGTGGATATATTGTCAGTGACCTCCCTCCTCCTCTATTAACTCAGTATTTTCTTCTGTTTCATTTTCGCTCTATCCGTTATCTGATTGCATCGATGGCTGGTACTCACTAGCTTCATCATTTGACTTGGTTACATCATAAGCTTTATCATTTGACCTGGTTTCTCTTTAATACCAGATAATACATTCTTGTTTATTTCAATATCACCTTGTTCTTCTATGCTCTAATTAATAAAGTCGCTATCAACAAAATCCATTATTTCGTCAATCATTCAACTTTCTTCGTCGATTGTATCCACGTGCAAAAAGAATGTCATTACCAAGCGCCTCTTTTAGAGCTTAATAGTAAGTTACGGGGATACACTGTTTTCTGTTCGAAGTTAAATGTCATGCAGATACACATAAATCAGAATGCCAAATGCAGCGAGTCTTTTTGTTAGCTCGCCAATTGAAATATAACAACCGGCAGATATTACCTCCTAATAAAAGATTACGCTAAAACCTCGATTTACACAAAAAGTGGAGTTACACTATTTTCCGATTTCATCCACGATATGGCTAACTCGATTTCCGTATTATAGAAGAGGGCTCTCTGTGGTGGTGTGAGTACCTTGTAGACCTCTTTTCTTAAACACGCAAAAGAGAATATTTAACACTTGATTGCAACTTTGAAGCTTTCTCATTTCTGACCGAATTTGTTTTAGCTTGTAGATTATTTCTTCCTTTATTAAGGAAGTGTCGCCGGTAGTTTTTCGGAAAGTGAAAAAAATTGGTTGGTTTTTTCCAAAAATTTAAATGACTCTCTGTGTAGAGCAATCTGACTTACAAAAATAGTTCACATTTCTTTTAAAAGATAACTTTCTTACAAACATCTTGATTTTTTGTTCCCTTTTTTTTTTCTTTAATACGTTTTGAGATCGCATTTTACCAAAACTTTGAAAATTCAAAATTCGCTTCTTTGACAGACTATTTGACACTTATCCTTAGATCAGAGTGCTTTTAATTACAATTTTCGTTTTGTCTCAATGGACAAATTTTTCACATTTAAACCATTGGTTTAATTTGTAAATCTTGAAAAATTTCATGAAATGCCCCAAATTACCCCAGATCAAACTGCTAGATTGGTGGCATTAGTGAAAAAGTGTACGATGTGCTTCTAATTAGTGAGAGTAGCTGACGCTACGGGTCAAAGAGCATTTCATAGATACGAATAAACGGGCTATACAAGAAAAACATCCCGCATAGATGATCACTTTATTAGACTTAATGTACGAAATCGTGATAGTAGCTGTAAAAGTTAAATGAGACCTTCATCAAATTCGAAATGTTGTAGTTAGTGAACAAGCGATCTGCAGACGAGTTAATGAGGTAAACTTAAAAGCTAGGAAACCTTCAAACGTCCAAAATTATTGCATTGTGCTGCCCAATGTCAGTTTGTGCAGACCTATGGCCACTGGAATATCCAAGGGTGTGTTGTTCTCAGATGACTCAAGATATTGTCTAAATATAATAGATGGACGAATATCCAAGGATGTGTTCTCAGATGACTCAAGATATTGTCTAAATATAATAGATGGACGAAAAAGAGTATGGAGAAGAACAGGCAAGAGATTTAACCGAAATTTGAGAGATTTAATGGTGGATCCGATATGCTGCGAGGTGGTCTATCTATGGGAAGAACTGCATGCTTTTCCAGTAAGACAATATTCAACTTCGCAAATTTATATGGACAATATTGTAGGGCTGCACATAATCCTTTTGTCCAGTTGTTCCGCAATACTTTTATTTGTACGCAAAATAATGCAATACCCCATGCAGCTGCAGTAGTATGAACATTTTTAAATAATTCAAAAATCACTACACTTTATTTGCTGCTAGGAGTTTTGATATGAACCCTATTGGACATATATGGAATGAATTGGGAAGAACTGTTCGATCTCGCGAAAGGTCTCCTGCGACTTTTGAGGATATGGCTAATGATCTCATAGAAGACCGGAACGCCTTTCCTAAAGAAAAAAAATTAGAAACTTAGTTTTAAGTATGCCACGCAAGACATGTGCGTAGACAGGGAAGGGCCGGGGGGGGGGGGGGGGGGGGGGGGGGGGGGTGCGCTTAACCGACACATTTTACAACATACCAATCACGCCATGCCATTCAAAAATTGCCGAATTCTTGTTTTTTTTTAAGGATTTTAATGGCTTTTGGGGTACAAATTGGGCGTGGCACCCGCAAAACTTTCTGCCTTCGGGTACCACCGCCACCTTGTCCACGGTTCGCGACAAGAGGGGCTGCATTACATTCTCTTGTCTACGCCCATGCACGCAGATTAGGGGCTCTAAGACTTGCTCGAGGCGGCAATACAAGTTATTAAATAGTTCAGAATGTTTATGCGGTATTTTTATGAATTTTCTTGATTCTTAAAGTTGTAATTTTAATAAAAAAAATGAGCGATTGTGCTAGTACTGGAGACCCTGATGTATAAACATATATCGACATTCGACATCATCGACATGAAAATCTAATGCCAGCTTAGGCGGCGTTAGAAAGAACACGTTTTACAAGTAGCTGTGCACTAATCACTGCGCATGGTTATGTCACATTGGCTTTCACATTTCCGTCCCCACACTTCCCCGTATAAGATGGTTACATATCAAAACTAACCGTAAAAATCAACGCGAGCGAGGCCGCGGATAAAAGCTAAAAGTGTCCTATGTCCTTTACTATACTCTTGAAGATATCTGTACAAAATTTCAGGATGATCGGTTGAGTAGGTTATGCGTGAATGCGTAAGAAACAAACAAACAAACACATTCGCATTTATAATATTAGTTAGGATTCTTTAATAATACTTACTGGAAGCTCCAATCACTGCCCAAATTCGACAGGAAAATCGAATATGCCACCAGGAATAACATCAACCTTCCCTACTAATCCAAATATACTGCAGATATAATATAATAATATATTGAGGAGCCGGCCCATCCACAATTCAAACCCCATCTTTCATCTTCGTCTCTTCTACGTCATCTGCCCGAACTTGCTATCTTTCTCTGACAAAATTTGATTGTTGAACGGGCCGGGGTCTAAACTAATACGTGGAGCGATCAGTATATTTATTTTGTTATTTATTGCAATGCGTGGATGCAGTACAGGGTGGCGCATTTTGGATGCATTTACGGGGTTTCTCGGTAATTAGTAAAGATAGAAGGTTGCGGTTTTCGCGACACCGGGCTATTTTTTTGTTAAACAAAAGATACCGTAAACACACTTTTCCTAGGCCTCTTCGTTTTTGAGCTACAGGGCGATTTTAAAAATGTTGTATTTTCGGGCACCCCTCGTATCTCGGCTACCTGGTAGCTTGCAGAAAAGATAAAAACGGATGCTCATAGTACTTTTTACGTAGAATTCAGTGGCGTACCCGAAATTTTTGCCGGAGATTCTGTTTTTGAGATATGACCTAAACATATAAATTTTTAAATGGAACACCCTGTATTTTTTTCCGTCATTAAATTACTTTATTTTTTTTCCATAAAAATGATATATAACACTTAACATTTTCTGTTTTTGGAAATAACAAAAAATTAAAAAATGGCGAATTTAATGTTATATTCTTCTAGTTGGCTATGAATTTTATTTAAAAATTCGAAACAATACTCTATACACTTTATTTTACTGATTGAAAATATAACATATCAAGAACTAGTTATTTAAATAAAATGAATTATTTTTATTTAAATTTAATAGTCGATAAAGAAACAAAAATCAAGAATTACTTGAATTTAATTAATTATTGATTATAGCTATATTAAGTATATTAGGTATAACAAAAACAACATTCGGTTACCTCTTATTTTCAAAGTGCAAGCAGTTATTTTCTAGACACCGCCTACAACGTTTTTCGACACTTCGCAATGTATTATATAAATACAATCGTGTTACTTTCCTTAAACTATTCCTAAAACGTACTTGCAGTTCATTAACGTTATTACTTTTAACTCTATATATTTGATTTTTTATAAAACCCCAGAAGGAAAAATCTAAAGGCGTCAAGTCACCCAGGTGGCCACCTACAGGACCACTGGTGCACTTATCATGACAATATCTGTTTAGAAGATCACCCACTCTCCTTGCATTGCGGCTTGGTGCTCCATCTTGTTGGAAGTAAACGTCATTGATGTCTTGGGTTTCTTCCAAAAGATTTTCTTGTAAAATGTCTATATATCGATCCGATGTGAGATTACCATCAAACACAATATAAAAGAAGATTCTGCAGTTATACAGAGCACACATAAACAAATTAAATTTATAAAGATTGTCACACGCCATTTTTTACTTTTTAAATCACTGCTTTTTTAAAGCTGTCAAAAAATCAAATAACTATTAAATTTAACTTTTGTTTCCAAGGCCTACTTTAATCTAATAATGCCTTTTCAAGCCTAGTTTGTTTGCAAGCCGGTGTATTAAAATAACATAGGGTCATATTATGATAATAATATATTTTAAAGTAATTCAAAATTTGTATAGAGTATTGTTTCGCATTTTTAAATACAATTCATAGCCAACTAGAAGAATATAACATTAAATTCGTAATTTTTTTAAATTTTTACCATTTCCAAAAATAGAAAATGTTAAGTGTTATATATCATTTTTATGGGAAAAAATAAAGCAATTTAACGACGGAAAAAAATACAGGGTGTTCCATTTTAAAAAATATATGTTTGGGTGATATCTCAAAAACAGTATCTCTGGCAAAAATTTCGGGCACGCCACTGAATTCTACGTAAAAAATACTATAATCATCCGTTTTTATCTTTTCTGTAAGTTATCAGGTAGCTGAGATACGAGGGGTGCCCGAAAATACAACATTTTTAAAATCGCCCTGTAGCTCAAAATCGAAGAGGCCTAGGAAATTTGTGTTTACGGTATCTTTTGTTTAACAAAAAAATAGCCCGGTGTCGCGAAAACCGCATCCTTCTATCTTTACTAATTACCGAGAAACCCCGTAAATGCATCCAAAATGCGCCACCCTGTACACTTTAAGTTGGTCATACCCGGTCACATAGCCCTTCACTTTTCCGTCCCCATATGATTTCCGTCCCATTTGCCGAGATTTACCTTAATACCGCCGCTTAAGATGTTTACACATCAATAATCCTTTCTGATCCGATATTCTTTTACTTAGATTAACCTCAGTCAACTGTATTCAGTGAGGTAATTTGTCTTGATTGAATAGCCTTATTTAACAGCCTATAAATGTGTAACAGAGAATGCAAAGTTTTAGTAAAAACGTGATGTGTCTAAAACTATTACCGATAAAAGAATGAACAAAAAATCAAAATGTTTTTAGGAAAGTTATCTTTTAAAGGGAATGTGAATGAAATTTATAAAACCGCTCTTTTTAAAGTTTTGAAAAAATACATACCTATAACTTTCGTTTTGCGCGTTTATATATACATTTTTACCGAATGTGTATTTGTATTATGTGTATCTTTCAATTTGTCGGTTTTGTTTTTAAATTTTAACCAGTGGTTTAAGTATAATGCTCTTATATTTACTTGAGTACCATATTTTAAGATGCGTTATTTTATTTTAAAATATTTTATTATTTATTTGTATATTGTACTTCTATGTCTTTGTTGTTTTAGTGGTTAACCTTTTCTATTTATATTATTTATCCATATTTTAATTTTAGTTTAGCTTTCGCTTAGTATTAACTTATACACTCTGGCTCCTCGCTTATTATCATATTGTAGTTTTAGTGTTATTCTTCAGACAATAAACCATTTATGGTCTTCGTCTCAAGAAAGATGTACTGATTGAAGTTATTTCGTTGTTTAGATCAAGAGTATCACTACTCGGACGTCCCGGACACATTCAATGGTTAACATATTGTCCGAAACGTCTGACAACTTTAATACCGATGTGGAACCATTCGACTTGGCTCTTAGGGGCAGGAGTAACGTCAGTGCCGGAAAAGTTTCTCATATCAAGAAGTAAGTGATACTATTTAGTTATTTAGGCTATTAATCGTAGATAGTCTTAACAAAAAGTTATTGGTGAAAGCTAAGTTTGAAAGTAAACCTTGAGTACTGTACTGATTATTTATTAAAGAATCATTTTAGGTTTATGCTAATAAAACCCCATGGTGTCGTGGTTGCCAGCATATATTATTGGTAGTAGGTATGTTAGGCCATTAGTGTTTACAAAGGACCTTTTAATGATAGTAGTTTACATTATACGCAAATATTCACAATTTCGCCTACATTTGTTGGATTGAAAAAAACAAGAGTTCTGTATGCAAACGTTATTCAAATAACGTAGTGCATCTCTTGGAGGAGACATATTAGCTATAAGATGGGCGGTCACAACAATAAAAAGCAAAACGTTCAGTACTTTTGAAGTAAAATCGAGCACAGTATGGACCTTTTTTGTCTTCACTGCTGCTCCTGTTCCTTCTTCTTATTACTAGCTGTAGGTCTCTTGATTGGTAAGAAAATTATTAAGCCGAGACGATAGTTTTTTCTATAAATGCTACGATATTTCAGAATATATGCAACGAAAAATGCACGCTTAGTAAGTTTCTAATATAGTGAAAAGACCTCAAGACTTTTGCTTCAATCCTTTTAAAAGAAAAGCAGCCTTCAAGCTTTTTACTAAAGTAATGCAAAATTATGAAAGTAAATCAGGACAATGATCCAAGCTGTCCCAGTGAACTGATGAACAAAAGTCGTAAACCTGCCATGATTCACTGTGCTACATATTATACCCAATTTATATGTATTGCAACAAAATTAAGTGGAAAATGAGCAAATATGACCTCATGGTCCGAAAATCCAGCATTAGGTACGTTACAGGAAATAGGTTCAACATTTGAGTACATATTTTAAAATCAAGGGAAGTAACAATCCTTTTAGAATTTGTGTACCTGGAGAATTAATGATGATTCTACCTGCTTCAATCTCTCAATAAATGCCTGTACCAGAGCTTATTTACTATCAGCTAGTCATCTTTACGAAATCGGAAAGTTGGAGTGTAGGGCACTGCGCCTCCCTGGCAGTGCCCTGAGCGGTTCATTTCCACAGTCGCGCTGGCCGAGTATGCATCGTTATTCCAGAGGTGTATTGAATTATTATTTTTCTCCATAACAAGGCCAGATTTATGGGTTGCGCGTCAGCGAAATGCACAAATAACGCGAAGAAAAAGCATATTTTAAATTAAACGAACTGTAGTATTATTCAGATGCGTTTAAAACAATATTGAGTCATGGCCCGCCAGGGCACGAATCGACGGAACCAACCTGACTTTCCCAAATCAATGGATCCCGCTGCAAGATGCCTAGAGGGTAGTGAATAAGCTGTGCCTGTACAATATTGGGGGAGGAGCCCCGTAAATGCAGATTTACCATAAAATGCACAGAAGATTCGGTCGACTTTATTGCATCTAAGTAAAGGTTTTTTTACAGAATCGGTGCGAAAATTCTTTTACAGAATCCATTTAAAACTGAATGGCCATCCAGAAATGTTGGCTCGCTCTCAGCCAATATGATTTTGTTGACAGCGCTGTCAACAAAACTATATCGGGAAATCTGCTGCTCTCTAAATATATAAAAAGTTCATTTAGACTGATTGTATATTCGATAGAAGGAATGAAAAAGGCAAAGGATCGCCAAGCTTAACAGTAAGAAAATAATTACAGTCTGCTTTGAACCGCCGCCGTACAGAGCAGACGGGATTTCAGGGGTCTCGCGATGGTTGAGCCCTACGCGTTCTATAACCGCTTCACGCGCATAACACACATATTTGACTGTTTTAGTTGATATATTCTTTATGGCCTAGCCTGAATTCATAGAATTCAGATAGTAGGCTAAAAGTCTCAAATTTCATTAGTTACCGGGGACGGACCCCCGGGGTTTAACCAGCAATGTCTCAGGCGGGCAGCGATACGTCCGAGGTTTCCTCGAAGTTTAGCGAGCGGACACGCACCTTTAATGAGCTCCAAGCTATGATCAAGAATTTGCAGTCAAACGCTGCCAAATATAAATGTCGTGAGTGCCAACATTGGTATAGTATCTACGCGAAAGACTGTGATGCAAGCTCCGAAGAACTTGAAGAAGTCTTCTTCAGAGGTAGACAGCATCTCGATACCCACCCTAAAGTCATTAAACAAAGAATAAAGGTCGAATCCAAGATATATTGCGGCCAAAAGTCAAAAAAGCAGTCATCGACATCCACACTTGCTAAAGGTAAGAGCGAAACATCACCTACCTATAGCAAAAAGAAGAAAATTGAAGAGATTCCCGAAAAACCCGAGGTTTCGAATCAGGACACCGGAAGTGGCGCACGTGACTCGTCAAGCCTACCAGACAACCTTCAGACGATGTCTAGGAACCTTCGCAAAAAATCGTCAATATTGCATCAGCCGAATCTAAGTATACCTTCTTGGCTCCGCCCGCAGCAACCAATCGACATCGACTGAAATCGCTCCGCCCACAACCATGGATGTAGGGACTGTTTCGCAAACAGAGCAAAATCCGATATTCCAAGTGCTTTTCAAGACAGTTGCTTTCAAGAGAGGCATTCGCAAAGTCTACCTGGACGTAGGCGCTGAGCCTATCAAGACCAGTAATAAATTCCAGCCGCTCAGCGACCAGGAGGACTCTGACTCGTCGGTAGAAACTGTGCCTAGATTAACTAGGCCCAGGAGAGTGATACCCAAACCAAAAACGCCACTCAAAACCAAAGTTACAGCACCACCGCCGATCGTGACGAAAGGCGGCCTAGCAAGTCATAAGGACTTTACTGGAAACCTGAGCCTAGCAGGAATCAAGGACTATATGCTGAAATACACCCGTAATAGCATTGTGATATGATGCAAAGATATGAAAGACTGGCACACACTGAAAAGAATGTTTGACAACGACCTTGTCGAATACCATTCGTACGCAGAAAAGGCAATGAAGACCCATGCCTTCGTGATGAAAGGCCTTGATGGCGGCATCCTTCCAGAGGAGGTTCGCAATGCCCTGATAGACGAGTACGATCTAACCATTAAAAATGTGTTCCTAATTCGGAAA
This sequence comes from Pissodes strobi, assembly GCA_016904865.1. Lineage (NCBI taxonomy): Eukaryota > Metazoa > Arthropoda > Insecta > Coleoptera > Curculionidae > Pissodes > Pissodes strobi. The sequence goes on along the minus strand of MU188262.1, from coordinate 51,920 downwards.
ACTAGAGCCCCACTGTACCTAGTCGTGATGGATGCCATGGCTACACTGAAGCATCTAAACACTCAATGTAAGTTCCTGATGAACGTCCGTGTCTCCTGGGACACGCACAGACTTACTGTCAGAAGGCCTGGCGTTGTAGTAAAAGCTCGGGACCTCATCAAAAAACGCAGTGTAACTCAGGAGTAGTTAGATGCATAAACTGTGGCGGCGATCATCGTGCTACTGATGTCGGCTGCCCTGTTTATTTGTACAAAGTTAATCAGCTCCAGCCCCCCAAGCAGCCGACAAGATCGGCATGGCAGAACGCCCGTCAACAACAGTCCCCCGAGAAGAACGATAAGAACTTTCCCCCCTTGAAGAACGTTAGTGAACGAGTGCAGTGCGCAATGTTAGTGACCGTGATCGTGTTCGCGCAAATAATAATGTAAGTACCCAAAATCCTTTGGCAAATGATCCTATAATAAATGATTTCAGCAGACTCAACCGAGTCCCTGAAAAAATCAACTCACTTGTAAATATTTCCGAACTTCTTAGCGCATTAGAGGTCTATGCAATTAGATGCCTGCGGTGGCGATAAAAGAGCCATAATGCAGGCCACCCTGAAAATTTTCTCGGAAGATATCGAGCAATATAATATATAAGCTAAATCTTCTGATCTACCTCCTCTAGTATGAGCCAATAACTCATTTCTTGCCTATATTAAATGCCTGTGCTTGCCCAAAGGAAACCAAGGTTTTTCATAGTGGTTTTCCCTGGGAAATGGCCTCACCTATATCCCCAAACTGAAATAAAAGATACATTAACCAACAATCTAACTGATAACTAAAAACGATTGAAGGGCACTGCCCGTGTAATTTGAATTTGCCAACTGATTTTGCGTTCTATTCGAACGCTGCCCATCTGCTGTGCAGGCTAGCGGCGGAGTGCGCGGTTTTATAGTATATATTAACCTGTTGCATTGGAATTCTGTAGTTAGTAGGGGAGCTACTAGTTTAGAATAGCTATAAGAAAGTATGTAATATTTAAAATAAAGATGATTGATTGATTGAGAAGAGAATAATTCCTCCGTCGCACGGGACGGCGTAAATTCGGAAACGTCATTTTAGCCTGCACCAAATTGATACGAATTAAAGTGTATCTTATTCCATCTTGGCTTTTTGCTATCTATAATCTACCTGTAATCTATTGTAATGAAACCTCATTTTTGAACATCTGAAAGGTCTATAGGGTGACCAGGGTCATCTGTAATAATGCCACTTGTTTAACATTCTTTTTGCCCAGAAATCCTATCCCTTTTATCAAGAGCAGATAGTTCGGCATTCTTGTTAAATCACTACAACAGGGCGGGTGCAATTACGATTACGATCACCCCACATTTAAATACAATATATTATTTAAAAAATAATTTTATAATACTCCGTTTATATATCATTTCGTTATGTGGAACTGTTGTCCGTATGATACCCTGGCAGAATGAAAGGGCAATACAGTGGAACTCGAACACTTCAGAATTTTAGATTTAAATCCTCGTGCAGCGTTGGTACCATGGGCTGCACACACTCTGAATTTGGTCCTGAACCATGCAGCAAAATCTACACTTGATTCAACAGTTAATGCTATATACATTTTCTTTGCTGCATCCACTCCGTGATGGGAAATCTTCAAAACAAAGTACAACATCTAACCCTAAAACTCCTCAGTGAAACCAGGTGGGAGAGCCGTGTGGATTCAATAAAGGTTTTAAAATATCAAATTGGCGAAATATACGATGCCTTGGTCGATCTCAAATAAAAATGCCGCTGAAGTGAGTGTTGGGAACGAAGCTGATGCTCTGGCAAAGAAAATCAAATCTTTCAGTTTTTGCGTATGTGTCATCATATGATAAATATCGTAAATACAGTTAGCAAAATGTTACAAGATCCTACAATAAATGTGTCGGATTCAGGCAAGACTCTTGGAAAGTTTCTGAATAACTTCAAGGGGCCTAGGAACTGCCCTGACATTTGGAAGGTTTCTTGGTTGATGCTACTCCTCTTGCTGAGGAGCTGGAAACAAAATGAAAGGAAGTACGAGCTCAACCAAGAAAATGGCAATTTACTTACGGGTGTGCAGACTATCGCAGATTCAAAAATAAAATTTGAAATCGAAATATTTTTTGTTGTTGGACACAACCATTCAAACAATTGAAAAGAAGTTTGATCTTTTAGAAATCCATTTAGGTTAGTAAGGTAAGGGCCATTTGGTGACTTTGCCTCAGGCGGCCAAATGTCTGGCGCCGGCCCTGTTATTAGTATAACTTTGCTTAATTTATATTAGAATAATTATGTTTGCTGGCCGTTCTGTATTTTTAAGAATTGTATTAATAAAGCCTACTGTAAAGCCTCATTAGATCCGTCAAATTCATATTTTATTTTCGGTTTGAATATTTCATAACTTTTTGGGGGTACTGATTTGCTATATTTCAATCTCCGGCTGATAACATTTCATAATTTTTTGGGACCTCGGATTGGCTTGGGAATCTCTTATTTATCTTTCCACGCGGCAAGTTGCAATTTCTGTAATATTCGGTTGGTAGTTCCGGGTAGTAGGAATGTGCTATCCTCCCGTAATTGTTACTTTTGATTTAGACTTTTCAAGGTTTATCATTTCGTTTAGGAATATTTCCTAGTATTTCTTGAAAATTTTAATTTCAGCTCATTAATTGTGGCTCCCGCCGTCGCGTCGTTTCACAACCATAATAAACGAGAACTATTGTCCGTTCAAGGCTATTGCACTGTTACGTCATATCATTACATCTTTCTTTATGCAATGCACGTATGTACTAAATTGGTCCGTCAAATTGGAATCTTTGACATCGATTGGCGTAATGTCAAAATATCAAAACGAAAATAATCAGACAGATTTTATTGATTTATTGGTAGTTGGTTTGTGTTTTACGCTAATAATTGATAATAAAAATCGTTTTGAGATGCCCCACCGGTTCAGCGAGAAAGAGCAAGCTCTTATTTTAAAATTAGTTCATTATTTCGCACGTGAAAAAGATGCTGGTAAGCCACTTTTACCCTGGAAAGCTGTGTACAATGTAAGTAATATTTATTTATTTGATAATACTAAAAAATGATCTATAGAAAAATAGTTATTTTTGTTACAAGTACCTAAAATGGAGTTTTTCAGGACGAATCATTAACGCCTCGTCCAGAATGGCAGATGCGTCCTGAAAAACTTCATTTAGGTACGTGTGACAAACACTATTTTTTTGTCATACGCTCCCAAAATTTAACTTTTATTTATACGCTTTTTGCAATTCTTCGGAACGCCTAAATTTGCAAATAATTTTTGAAATCATAATGTACGACAAAGTTAGGTTAGGATTTGATATCGTAGCAACTATTTGACAATTTTGTCATGTCATTCGAAATTTGACATTTAGACATATTCAGGAATTTTGGAATAGTCCGTAAAAGTTGCCATGACGACTTTTAGGGACTAGGCCTAAAAAGAAGCATTTTACGGACTCAAATGAGTCCGTAAAATAGCTATTTTTGCGAGCGTATGAGAAAAATTTATTTTTTTATTATCTGAGATGGTGGTTTCTATAGTTTTTATTATCATTGTAGCGTGTTGCAGATGCTTTGGGAATTTCTTTAAGCACTGTTCAAAAGACTATAGAGTGAAAGTTACGACTGGATATTTTTATAAATTTCTGCTGTTGCATCAATAAAATTACCATGTATACGTACAATGCAATTTTCGCTTTAATTAGTAATGGCGAAAATTGCATTGTAGGTATTTATGAGAGTATAATAATTTTCATAATTATTAAAATTCCCAAGAAATAAAGTGTAGCAGTTTGGAAAACGGAAAATAAGTATGTAAAATTGATAAAAACGGAACGTGCTCCGGAATAGAAACAGGTACAGAGACATCTTTTGGCTAGTGTAACGGCTAACGTACGAGTCTATTTAAGACGTACGGATTTTTTCTTTTGACGTCAGAAATTATGACGTAACAGTGCAATAGCCTTGAATGGACTTGTCGTTTATTATCTTAGAATTATTCCTCGTAGCGATTCTAAGCTTGGCATTTTTCGGCTCTTTTTTTCTGATTCGACGTTCTTTTTTCTAATCTCGTGGAAGTGGAAAGGCAAATTGACTGAAACGGATGCAGGGTTCTCCTAGAAATACCCTTCGGTATGAGAGGAAGCATTTTACTTTAGTGCAATCATAGTTGACTCAACTTCCTATATTGTGTTAATACTACCCTTCTAGGGGATCTGTGAGGGAGTCCCTAATCAGTGCTCGATTACTAAGTTATTGGGATATTCGTACTGCACTAGGTAAGCTTTTTCTGGAATTAATTTTTTATTTGCTTGTGAAACAGATGGACGCCATGACGCTAAGGGCTAATTTCCATTATTTCTAGAGGCTTTCCGAGCTCATCTTACAAGACCGAAGCCGTTGATTCTCCAGCAACCCTCCGACTCAAGAGAGGTAATTATTGCAAAAATTTGTTTGTGTAATTTAACGATTTAATTGCCTTATCTGTGTTAACCTTTTTTTTTACATTGAGCACCATTTGCATTGCATTCCATGAAATATTTTACCTATTTCCTTTATTATTATTAATTACTTAATAGTCTTTTGACATTCCTTCGCCAGTTAGATTCAATCATTTCATAAACTTTTTCTAAAATATTCTAAATAAAATTCTTGTCGCCTTTAAATTGCAAAAATTTCACTGTAAGATTGTTGCTGTTGAAAAAAAACCTAGAAGCCAATAAATTGATCCGTAGATTTAGATTGTGTTTTCTGGTTAAGTTAAGATTGGGTTTCTTTGTTTGATAAGCGTGCCTAACAACCCCATACAACACCAGCGGAGCTTTTCCAGTTTAGTTGGTAAGAACTGGTGGCGCTCTTGAACTCCACTCCCGGAGCCGTGTATTGCAAACACGACTCTCCGGTGTTAGGTTTGTTTTTAATTAAAATCTTTACTTCCTTAACTTTTGACTTTAATAAGAAAAACGTGTTGCAAGTGTGAAAGTATCAGAGGAAAGCACTTTTAAATAAAGGAAAAAGAATTACAGTAATTAACGCTGGATATGGAAGATGGATGGGATCCAAACTGCTTGCTGTTGTCTGCCAAGTATATCAAGAATTCGAGCTTGGACTACCATGAAGACACAAGTGCGGAACTTTTTGGAAACTTTCTTGAAAATTACCTTTTAAAAAGTGTCGCCAACAATAGGATAACGCAAGATATTACGGTCGTTTGCTACATGGAGCGCCAAACAGAACAAGTACTAAAACTGAAATACAAGAATATTTATTAGAAAAGGACATTTATTTTGAATTTAATTACAAAAAATAGCAACTTTTAGAAGTATTAAATACATCTAACATTAAAAACCAATAAGAATATGATTATTTGGCCGAACAGATGGGTTATACTGTCTTACGTCTTCCACCTTATCGTTGTATATTTAACTCCATATAGCATCTGTGAAACCAAGTAAAATCAAAGGCGAGAGTAGAAAATGATTCCCCTACCCTAAGTCATAAACTCATAAAGTTGATTAAAACCGTCATAAAAATATAGCGGTAGAAAGCTAGAAAAATTCAGGGCAGTTCTACATTTTAAATGTATAAAGATTCGTATTAGTAAATATATGATATTTATATACAAAATAATATGCAAGTCATTGTTATTAACCTAAATGACGACTCTGACAGTGAACCAGAATTGGGTTAGATTAAACTTATTTATTATTGATATATTATTTATAATTGTTAGCATTGTAAAATAATTAAGGACACCTTTTGTTAACATATTTTAAGAGGTATTCATACTATGTGAATTAAAATTTGATTTAAATTTTTTAAAATTCGTCACTGGTTTCCACTCGTAAAATACCTCTTAGCCTGTCAGAAGTCAAGACGATATACACTTTGGGATACACTCTACTAGAATCCTAAGTCATTTACTTATTTTATTTCCACCTCGGATCTAGGAAAATGATCTTGCTACGCCCGTTATTGTATAGCGGTCATCCTCATTTATATTCATGAAATACCATAATAAATAATTATACGTTCTGAACGTGTTTCATTGCTAGGAAAATAATTTACAGAAATAGAATAGAATTATTTTCCTTTAAAATTATTTAGATATTTGTTAATATCGATGATGCAAACTATTAATATAATAATATTATAAAAATGCCTAAAATAAATCATTTTAAATAGCTTTTTTGATAGAATACCCGGAACATACATAAATACCAACATATTGCAACACGTTTTTCATATTGAAGTTAAAAGTAAAGATTTTTAATTAAAAGCTAGCCTAGCAGGAGAGTCGTGTTACAAATGCCCGGCCCCCGTAGTGGGGTCGGAGAGCGCCACCAGTTTTTCCCAACTAAACTGAAAAAGATCCGCTGGTGTTGTGCAGGGTGGCTAGGTACGATTATTAAATCAAAGGAACTCTCAACTTAACAAGAAAACACAATCTATAATTTAAGGAATAATCTATTTGCTAATAAGTTTTTTTAACAGCAACAAGACTACAGTAAAATGGCAAGTTATTTTAAATTATCTAATAATTTGGTACAATCTGATGATTGTACGGAGACCAATTCTGTTGTTAACTCGGTACTGTATGCCTTACAACTAAATGCTCTAAACACTACAATCCGAAGTGATCACTTTGATTTTACCTAAGCTAATTACATATATGTATGCGTGCGTTAGTAGCTGCACCCATTATAAATATAGTAGGTAGTAATAAATGGCCACAATAATTAAATCAACTGACCCGATAAATGAATTAAAAAAGGATAAAATTATTAAAAACTTATAGCTCGACTGTCAATGCTTGATTTATATTAAAAAAGGAAAATTAAGAGTGATTATATTAATCGGTCCGATAAACAAATGAATAAATGAAAAATAAAATTAATGAGAGCTATCTTACAGCTTGGCGGTCAATGCTTGATTTATATTAAAGGAATAAGAGCGATTATATGTCGGACAGAAAAATAAATGAGTAAATAAACTTAAGCTTCTGTGCTTATACGATACCCCTTAGATCCGTCGAACTCTGGTGGAGGCGCCGGGCACCTGTTGATACTGCTATGGCACTGGCCCCGAGGGTAGAACTAGCAGAGAACCTGTAGTCCGGAGATGAGATGGCTCTAGTGTAGCTCGGTAATCGAACTGGTAGCCCGGTATTAGAATTGCAGCGGGGTAGCCCGGTAGTAGAAGTAGCCTGGTAATCGAACTGGTAGCCCGGTATTAGAACCCTCGCTAGTGTGTGAGGGTTGTTAGAGAGACGACAGTCTCAGTTTAGTAGGAAGAGCTCGGAAGCTTCTAGTGCAGTAGTTAAATCCCGATAAATCGGTTGTGTCAAAACACAAACAGAAACCAACACAATATATCCCCAAAGAAAGGGTAGTATTAAATCACAATACTAAATGTTTAGTCTCTATGACTGCACTCAAGCAGAAAGCTTCTCTTCTCACCGAAGGGTATTTCTAGAAGCACTCTCTTTTCTTTTCAGTCAGTTTGCCTTTCTCCTTCCGCGAGATTAAAATCTACGTCAGATCAGCAAGAAGTGATGGGGTGAAACATGCCAAGGGATTCGATACAAGGAATAATTCTAAGATAATACTTATTTCTCGTTTGTTATGAGAGTAAAACGACGGCGGGAGCCACAATTAATGCGCTGAAATTAAATGGTTCAAGAAATACTACAAAATGTTCCCAAACGAAGTGATAAAATTTTAAAAATCGAAATCGACAGCAGCAAATAGCCCATTCCTACTACCCAATGCTATCGACAGAACCAACCGAATATTGCGAACATTGCAACATGTCGCGTGGAAAAAATTAAACAGAGGTCCCAAAAAGATCTCAGAAATGATCAGCCGGAGATTGGAATTAAGCAACCGGGGGTCCCAAAAAGTTATGAAATATTCAAACCGAAAATGAAATATGAATTTGACAAATTAATGTAATGAAGCCTAAAAGCATGTTTTATTAGCAGAATTCTTAAAAATTTGCTGGTCGTTCTACGGTAATGTAATATAAATTAAGCAAAGCTATCCTAATAACAATAATATCCTATTTTAGTGATTTGATCAAACCTAAGCGGTTTGTGGTTCGCTTATCAATTAAAATAAATATAGTCACAAAGTGTTAAAAAAGCTAATACAAATATATCGTTTACCTATATTTAGACTAGAATTAATTTACATTAATAAATACGGCAATTTTAAGGTTATTGACAGCAAATCGAATCAATAAATTTAGAATTAATTAACCGGAGATTATTGACCTCTTTTCAATAATTCTCACCGCAAAATACAGCATTTTTTTTGCTAAAAGCTGCATATAAAATAGAATTTAAAAATATTTTACACTGGTCAAATCGGACTGTTACAATATTTTATTTGATAAGAATATAGGTTTCTTTACCTGATTTGTAGGGCGGGAAAAATGAAATTTTCTTTTTACATGATACAGCAAGATCTGAGGATTGGCCCTGATTAATTATTTGCCATTTTGAACAGTAGAGGCAAAGTTTACAGAATTATTATTCATTCCGTAAACTTTGGTAGAGACTTTTGCCAAAGTTTGCTTATTTTTAATTCTGTAAACTTTGTTTTTTACTCAGTGGAAATCTATTACAAATGAAATAAAAAGGAGATTCGCGAGCCATTGTTCGGCATCTGTAACATAATGACAAATTTCCTAATTTTATCTTAACTGGTTTCGGGAACACTGGGAAAAACATCATCTGGTTCACAACTTTAGAGGATCGCAGCATCCTTAGAAAGAATTTTTTTACTAATGTTTATATAACAATTTTATCTTTTTTTTTTGTTGTAGAACACGCTTGTAATTTCGGAACACCCAGTATAAGTAAAGCCTGTTAAAAACTGATTGTAGGATTTATTTTCAACAATAGTTATGACAACATATCAATGTTTATCACTAGACCAATTTCAGATTCGTTTACATATAATTAACATTTTCAACGCAAACATCTTTCAATATTGTTAAAAAAAATCTAAATAATATCTTCCTTATCGCGTTGCAATTGAACTACTTACTGAACTTTGTCGTATGCGTTAATTTAGTAATTAAGCAAACTTTATCCGGGTCTATCTAAAGAATGTAAATTGTTAAACTTAAAATTCCACCTAATAAAGCGTTATTATGGTGGCGTTAATAGAGTGAGTCATTTTCAGGCACTGTACATTTAAGTTTTCGTTTAGTTTGTTGCGTTTTACTTATGTGAATGATTTCATAAATAATTTAGCCATTTTAAAGGTACTATCGTTATATATTATTAAGACGTAGTTTTCTAGTGTTTGGCAATATGGCAGTACTAATTTTTTTAAAAATGTGACATAACGTGATAAGTTCCTAGGACTCCACGGCTTAAGGTGTATGTTGGAAAACTGATGGAGTTAATATTAATGTCTTCAAAATTCTAAAACTTTTGGCTAATTTAGGTATTTTTTTCTTGCTTATTGGTAAAATTTCCTTGATATGTTAGATGGGCATCTCTGAACAGGTTGCTAATTGGTAATTACCCAAGTAAGTAATGTATGGTAAAATAGATTACAAAACTCCCGAAGATGTATGTACTTTGTCAATTGCACGTAACAAATGATCATTTTATATAATATATGCGACTTATGAAAATAAACGGGATCTTCCAACAAGCGAATAAAACATACGTCACCGTGTACCGTACGTGTTCCTGATATCCGGAATGCGCCTGGAATCGGACCGCGTGTTCTCTAGAACGTAAATAAAATAGTTTTCTTGACTTTGATAATGAACAGATTTTTACGGCTGGAATTTTAATTTTGTTTGTATATAGAGCGTTGAAATAGACGGGGCCACAGCGTAGTTGGGATTATTCGTGTAATAACTCGTCATGAACATGAACGTAATGGTATAAAAATGACATAATAGTGACGTCGTCGTTTGGTTGTCCATGGGCCATGGTCTTCCATAAAATTAAAATCGAACTATATGAATTCAAGATACTTTAACGAATTGTTTTGGATCTTGGATCGTGCAGAGTCGACGAAAAATAAAACATGGCATGTTCTAAATGGAGATTTTGTGACCATACGGGAAAGTGCTAAAAAAACTAAAAATTATTTAAAGATGGGAACGAATAGAGATAAAAGAAGAAAAGCAACATCTGAGATCTCGCAGATCTCCTTCCTGATCTAAATTTTTATACCTCGATGGCCAACGGCCAGCTCTAACGACGTTCAAAGGTTCAAAAAACTAACAAATCTGACTCACGACGTCAACGGTGCGTTCACAGTACATTTCACTTAAAAGCGGTAATTTTTAGTTTATCCAAGAAATGATTTAGTGACCATTTATTTTTAACCTGCTCTGAGTCAGTAATGCCGGTTTTAAAAATCATACGTCATGTTTCTCGAAGTGCTGAAAATATTGTCGTTTACATTCACAATGGATAGATTTTAGTTTGAGTTATTCGAGTTTTAATCCTCGCCTATCAGTATTATTTATACAGGGTGTTCCATGAACACTTTCCTCTGGTTTGGAATTGCTTTACTTTTACAACATTTTTGGAATATTCTTTTAAAAATGCGTGAAAAGGGTACTATTTGACATAATGCTATGTTTAGATTGTCAGATTTACCGAAATTCGGTAAGCGTGGCATCGCTGATGTAAACCCAATATAATGTAAATCGTATGGTGGAGCATTACTGATCAGCCGGTGCACAAAGTCGTTTTAAAAATAGAATATCAGTGAAAAATATCGTTTTTTATATGTTTTGTTAGTATTTCAATAAAGTGAGTTATTCGTGATCTTTCGATAGAAGTTTAGCAAAATAGGTGTAAATTCGGGTAACATTAACCAAACTATAAAATTGTCATTTATTGTAAAACAAATATCAAATTTTGAAACTTCAGATTTGATACTATTTTAGTTTGAATCCCAGTTTTATAAAAATATATATATTTTTTATATTAAAAAATTTGGATTCGCTTCTTCGTGCGATTTTTTTTAGCCATTGTAGTCATTCAAACAAAAATGTGCCAAAATGTTTAGGTAGGATTTTATCACGGGTAATTTATGTGCTTTGCATTTTAGCAACAACCATAGCTACATCTAGATGTGAACAATGGTATACATAATGTTACTGTATTATAATCTAATCTATGTCAATATCATGGTATAGAGCTAAGCAGATGTATCTCCTGAGCGACTGCGATTTCATATTTCGGAATTTTTAGAGGCTCTGTGTTTAGACTGTAGTTCTATAGTTTAATACTGTCAAAGTCCTATTATACATGGCTATTTTAATAAAAAATCTATATGGGCTTTTTTGTTTACTATAATTTTCATAATATCTGACCATCTTATGTTTTTGACACTTTCGGATTGCTTGCTACTATACACATTTCTGTTAATAAGAGCTAAAAGCATATTTTTACCATTGTGAACGGCCCCAGAAATACTTATTGAAATACGCCATGTGTCCATAGTCCGCCAGTAAACCAGTAACAACGGTTTTCTTTATTTTGACTGCAACATCCAACTGCAAAAAAAGAAATGTTTTTTTCTAATACTTCGCAGATACATGTACAAATAATGGTATCCGAAGCTCCGCGTTTGCTCATGGATTAATTTGAAAAAAAAATTCTCTCCTGGTTTTCAACGTTAGGTATTATCTTTGATATATTCAAATTTACGTCATCCTAATGCAGCTGTAATGAAAAATTTAGTCTATAGTGATAGAGGCTATTAGATAGCTTAAACGTCCTGGAAATAAAAGTATTTTGCGCGAAACTAGAGCTAAATGGAGAAACCCATTTTATTCAGAAGCCGTTTGTGTCTGTATATTCATCTTCAAATAACGCAAATGCTAACCCTGATTTTGGTACTGTGCAATTAATGGCACAATTTGTGTTAGTTAACGTCCTTATTGCCTAGGGTTTCGGCCCGGATGGGATCCCAACAATTTGTGTCATTTATCTTTTAAACCTTTTTATGACTTTTGCTAAACGTGTTGATCTAATTTACAAGTCCTATGAAAATATAGCAAACTGCAGAGCCTTTAATATCCTATCCGCCCTGCCTAAGTTGCTGGAACAATTTGTAATCGCCCAATTGTCTTATTGTACCAATAATGGTCATACTAGGTATATGGTTTCTATTCTGGAAGGTCAGCTGCTACCAACCGACCAATCTGTCGCAATTCCGGCACTTAATCGTTTGAAGGTATATACAGGGTTCAAACAAATAGTATTACAAAGTTGAAGAGGTCATAGTACTCTTTTAAATAAGAAGAAAAGTTCCTATAAATATAGTTTCGAAAGGACTTCTTCAAAAACGCGGCGAAATTATTGTTATTTTTTAAATTTCTAATGCGTAATAACTTCACTTTGCACTAAAATGCACTCGACGTATTATCAGGAGATGATGCTAACAAGAGTTTTAATCATCTCTTGATGATGCTAACCTGGTTAGCGAAACACGCATCGAGGGCAAAAAATCTGTTTCGGTATTGTTGATAAACCTATTTCATTTCGACACCCAAAGGAGTGTCGACAATACTTTCGTTGTTGGCTGCGTGGATATTAACAAAAATTGTTTTTCTACTACCGTGCGTAAAATACTCACTTTACGCACTCTCTAAGATTCGTAAAATAGACCTTTTTAATGCAGTGCGTAAAATAAAGTACTTTACGCACTAGTGCGTAAAGTAAATCTGACATATTTTTTGATATATAGTGCATTGCGTAAAGTAATTTAATATCTTTATTTTTTTCATATATTTTTCGGTAGTAGAAAAAGTTTGTATGCTACGCATGTGTAAACTATCCCTTTTTTATTCATCGAATTGGCGCATTCCCATTCATCAAAAAGAATCACTTTACACATTTGTTGCATAAATAACTATTATGTCAAGGCCCCCTTAGCAAAAATTATGACGGCCTTGAAAGAAATCTAGTAAAGTCCGTGGCATGGTTCTAGAGCTACGACGACTGGGGAGGCAGAGGAGAAAATTCGCTATTGCGGCGTTGTCATTATTAACAATATTAATATATAAAAATTGCAATAAAATCGCCTTTCACTTTGAAATAATATGGAGAATAGTATTCTTTAAATCCAATAATATTCTAACAATAACATAAAAATATAATGATAAGATAATTAGCATTTTTTTAGCATCAAATATTAACATTTTATCCATTTAATAAATCATATATCATTAAAAATCCATTTTATTTCCGAAATCCGTCAACACCCAGATCACTCAAAGGTCAGTAATGTGGAACGTTTCGAGCCGAGCCATACTTCCCGTATGTATTAAAATAGCGAAAATGACTGGGCGATTGGAATCCCACCAACAACGCGACGGCGACGGTCACGTTGCTCGGCAACGGCGACCGTCGCGTTGCTTGGCAACGTTTCTTTATTTGTATGCAAAACGTTTCTTTGTTCGTTGAAGGTTTTATTCAGCGGCGTAGCAAAAAGGTGCTAAATATGGATAAATTTACGCAGGGAAAAACTCTTCATAGCCAAACAAGAGAAGTTATAGCCAATATATATAGGGTTTGCGATCAAGAGGGCACAAATAATTTTTGTAGGCTACCTCTAAAAAGAAAAGTGGAGAGAGCAGCGCTTTACGCTGGTGTAAGTACGGAATCGTAGAGGGAACACCGTAAAATAGTTATTTGTGTATTTAGAGCGCAAAATAACGGATTGCCGCTTGAGAAGTAATCTTTCGAAAACGGCATATTTAGAACAGGAGTGCCAGCAACAAACTGTAAACGCACGACTGTCATTTATTTATCTTTGGTTTCCATGACCATTCATAGCAGACTCGACGGAAAAAGTGAGAATTTTCTTTTCCATGTTCGCTCTAGAGCGAAAATAAGGATCCACGGCATTCGTCGATTTTGCGCTTTCATTTGAATTTAGTAATTAGTTATTTTGCACGCCGCTGTAGAAAAAATATTTTTGTCTGGAAATTCCATGTTATATATTAAAATTATTGTAATAACGTTTTGAAGAAATTACTTGAAATAACCCTGACTTATTATACTGTGTGACAAAAAAACCGTATCTAAATCAAAACATACCTAACTTTGAAAAATTATTGTAGTGAAAACTTCTTTAGGCGCGTTTTGCGTTTTTTCCTGGGCATTAAATTAAGTTGAGCCGTCACGTGTCACGCTCGGAGCCGTCACGCTCTGATATGTATGTAACGCTTTCATAATATTAATTATTTTGCGGGTATTGAATGAGATTGAACCGTCACGCGTTACGCTAGAAGCCGTCACGCTCGGATATGTATGTAACGCTTTCCTAATATTATTGAAGTTTTCACTTTTATATAGCGTGTGGTCTTAAGCACACACAAGTTCTTTCTTAAAGTGAAAACTTCTTTAGGCGCGGTTTGCGTTTCTTTATGGGTATTGAATTCAGTAAAGCTGTCACGAGTTACGCGTCACGCTCGGAGCCGTCACGCTAGGATATGTATGTCATGTTCCCGTATAGGTAGAGGGCCGAAATTTTCAGGGGATGCAGCCGGGGTTAAAAAAGATCCTGGTCGAAAACGGGACCCCGTACACCCCCCCCCCCCCGTTTGACCAGGGGAGGGGGGCAGAAGGAAAACTTAAATAATTAATTTCTGGAGAACGGTAAGAGGTACGGGGTCGAAATTTTTGTGGTACGGGTGAGGTGGCTCTAATTTAAGGGGGGATTTTTGGGGGAAAATCGTTTTTCGCCCGTATCTCTGCAACAAAGGCTCAGATCGAATTAGGCTTTACCATTCTCATTTTCGTGTCGTCATTTAGGTTCGTGGATGCCATTATTGTTTACTAAATTAATTCACCTATTTTTAGTTCTTTTTTTTTCAATCCGACATTTTTTAATAGATTAGGTGGTAAAAAAGCATTTTCCTACACACCTTACCACATTAAAAATGCTTTATTGGCCATCCAAGCAGTGCCATATACTCAATTTTAAGAAATATCACGTTATATTTATTATCACCCAGAACATCCCTCACAGTTTCCTTATAATTTAAAGGTTCCTTATATTTTAATTAATAATTTTTTAAAAATTAATTCCTTAGAATTTAATTTTTTCAATCTCAAAACATGTTTTGTTTTGATATATGGTCAACACATATGCTATAAAAAAGAGATTTTAATAATACAATAAAAAATGTAGGGTAAAATTTCTTGCCGACGCCACTGGTGAAATTAAAGTCCAATTCGTACAATTAAAACATGTACCATTAGATATTTATTTAGGTCACTAAATTTTATAAATAAAATTTATTGCGTTAAGAAGCTTTTTAAAAATTATATTTTTTTCACCAACATTAAACCACACTGGACCACCCCCATGTGGGCAAATTTCGAAATTTATAAAATTCAAGCTTTTTTATGAAAAATATAAACGCAAAATCAAACGCAATTCACAAGCATAGAAAATAATTTTTAATCGTATATATAAAAATAACCACTACCCGCCTATGATATCAAGCGTTAGCGAAGTTGTTATGCGCAATTCTCCCCTCTGCCTCTCCAGACGTCATAGCTCTAGAACCATGAAACGGACTGTAGTAATGACGCGACCTCAAAAAGTGTAAAGTTTACCAATTACTGTAGAAAATGACCCAGGAAGTAGCAAATAAACTAGTTAAAAAAACGAGACACCAGATCTATTGGTTTGTTTCTTCGATGCTGTCATCATAATCACATACTTTTTTCATGACGAATTATAACACTGAATAGCTATATTCCCCGTTTTTAATCCATGAAAAACCGGTTCTGGTTCCTACATGCCAATCTGACAATACCATCTTTTGGTTCCGCCTTATTTTACGTGCGTAGTAAAGTAGTGCACCAATAGAATGAGAGGATTGTAGATCGACGACACAAAAATAGTAAATGAAACACAGTAGTACAGTGGTGAGCATCATATATTATCAGACATTTAATAAATGTCTTTGTATATTATATACCTAATACGGGTACTTCCGGTGTTTAAAATAAATAACATATACGTTTTTAAGAAGGTCTGATTGTTTATTAAATTTATACAATAGCTTAATAAAACTTACTCAATTTACTAGTTTAGCAAATCTAAATGAACCAATTACAGACAGTTTGATTTATCTGCGCTAAAATTACTAAAAAATGCTCTAGATTAATTTTTTTTCTAGATAAATCAGGTTATTTAGCAGGTTTTTGTCAGTGTTGTAGTATTTATAATGAAATGAAAATATATCTTTAATACGTAATAGAAGAAAATAGTTATTAAGCTACTTTTTGAATATTTGTAGTCATTAACCAGTTATTTGCCATATTTATATGTTTTTAAACAAAATTTGTATGGGTTTCGGTCGATATTAGGGACAGTAATTTCCAATTTTTTTCTATAAAGATTCAATAAAAACATAATGTTTTAACACTTTTTTACCTTCTATAGTTGTGGATTAACCTAACTAAAGCAGCAATATTTATTCAAGCACATTTTTAAGCTAAAAAATTAAGAAAATTTCATATATTTACGACATTCTCAGACAGCCATATTGTTGGTCTGTTTTGACACATACAACGTTACACGTTAGGTTAACAGCGCTCGCGGGTGAATTTTACGACTTTGCCAAAATATCCGAAATAGTTTTTATGTATAATACATAACATTTTACTTTGGGTTAGCTTGGGTTAGTTTTTGTTGGTTTTCTTTCCGGAGCGAGCAGGCATTGCAGATGTGATGTAAATTTCTCAGATCAAAATGATTAACTGGTCATTTTATCACCATTGAGAGCTAGAAAACCCTATGTGTCACAAAAACGTTTAAATCGATGGTGTCTCATAAGTTCGGTCTTCAAATTTGAAATTATTCAGGAAATAAGTTTTGGAAGTTTTATTTAAATATTTGCTGCTTAATAGTACCTAGATTATGCAACGACCATTCATTATGACATTCGCCTGCGGCTCATATCATATTCTCATCCTCGGCTCTTAATAGCCGTTAAATGTGAATTGAATATACTATTTCCTATAAGACCATTAACTCTGAATTATATTAACCCTGTATTATAAAAATCTCTCGATTTTTCCAAACAACTTTTTATACTTTTTCTCAAGGACATTTTTAGGTTAAAGGTTTTTGCTTTTTGCTATGAGCGCTTATTTGCTTGCAGAAAAGCAAATAAGTATTTTCCACACGCTTCTTTTAAAATGTTGTTTCCAGCTCATGCGGAAAGTGACTTTTCCGCACTCGAATACATGCCTGAACTCCGCTATGTGGAAAAGTATCACTTTCCGCATTCGTTAGTAAAATAAGCATTTTGTGTTAACTAACTTTCAGAACCCCATATCTATGCACCCGAAATAAGTACCATCATTTAAAATTAATGGTATTTACTTTATTAAAATTATTATTATGATGAACTCACGATTTTAAAGTCTACGCCTATGGACTCTACTTGCCTTCGCACAGGCGGCCAACACTACATTTAGTAGTGGGGGACGAGTCTTGTTCACGGCGAAGATTTGGCCGGGTTAAAGTTTTGTTCGTGATTCATAAAAATATAAGGAGGCGGGGCAAGCGTGTTGTTGATGCAAGTTTTTAAATTCTTATGAATGAGTTGTCGGGTCTCTTTAGGTTACATGTCTTTGGTTCCTACTTTCGTGCTCATTAGAAAAATATGTTTTTTTTTTAAACTAATATCTTAGTATACTATTTCAACACTAGTGTTGAAAAATACTTATTGTGTCATCCTCATCTCATCTGTCAAGTCAAAGTGTTAAATCAGATTTACACTGACACCATCTGTCCACTTTTCAACACGTGTGTGATAAGAGATTCTTTCTAGCCATGTTATCTGTGTTTTTTCTCATTTTCATGTGTTCGTGGGAAAAAGTTATATATTTATCGACTAAAGGGCTTTGTTTTTAACATACGGATATTCATTCAAAATTTACATTTTGTATGCCAAAACAAAGCACCTTAGAGCATAAATAACTTATTTTTCTTTTAATTAGATGCATCCTATGTTACATTTGGTTGATATCCGAGCAACTTCAATTTTCAGCCATTTGAAGCCAGAGGCCTGGATCCAAACATGCGATATCGCATAAAATATTGTCAGATTGACAAACAAACATGGCCGTATCACATTTTTCAAGATAGGCACAACATGGTTAGCGAAACCGTGTCGAGTATGAAAATATATAAAATTCTATACATTTTTAAGTTGTCTGCAAGCGCAATTATAAGATGTTCCAATTCTCACCAATGTCATTAATCAATCATATAAAAATAGAGGGCTAGACTGAGAGATCTCTGGAACGTATAAGGTTACTTATATACACGCCTCTGAGAATTAAAAAATGTTCTTTGCTGAAGTTATTTATTTTTTTATATAATATTCAACAACCTGTATCAGAAACTAAGCCCTTTAGGACCTATACTTATAACACCTTTATAGTACTATGACGTCTCTAAGTTTGTAACACTATTTTTGTACACCCTGTATAATGACTTCCTCTAAATCCTTGGATTGTGTGCATCTCATTTACTCTAATCATCTAATAGGATTCGGACCAATCCGAACCCAGTGAGACGAGTGCCCGGCATGTGTGTTTACGAGAACTCTTATTCTAAACGTCTGTTTTGTCGAAGGTTCCAAACCCCAACTTAGAGATGATGCACTGTTATTGCAGGAAAATTAGAAGTCAATCTGAGCGATCTGATCAAAATTAACTTAAATTCAGCGAAATGCTCTGTCGTAACATTTTGCAGGTCCTGAAATCCCACTGGTTTTGAGTATAAGGCTCTAGGTAGGTTCAAGGCATCCGCAAATATATCGACATACATAAAAAGGTCAATTCGAGCAGAATCGAATGGGGGTGGTTTGGGTAGTGACCGTTTTTTTTTCACGAATTAAGAAAGTTTGCATTATGCTGGGATGTATAAGTTATTAAAACTAGTGAAATGCTATATGAACCAAGAAGGAAGAAAATATCAGAAATGAAGATATTAGAAGGAGTGAAGATTTTAGTCCTAAAAATATACAGGGTGTATTCATGAAAAATACTTTTGAGGCCAAAATAAGAAATTTTTCCTATAAACATGCGTCATAAAATGCACCCCATCCGAGCGGCAGACATCGTAATTTGTGCGAAAAAAAAAATGGATTATTCGGAACTGTGACTACAGTTCTGCATCAAATTTTTTAGAAATGTGAAGCCCTGATCCTTTAAGCAAGCGCTCTATTAATTTTTTGTCTCAAAATGGCGTAAACCTAATTTTGAAGAATTCACACTCTCCATTAAATTGGTTAAATATTTTTATTGAACATTAAAAAAAATTACATTTGAAATACTCTCCTGTCGCTCACCAACGAATTTCGCGAAAACGGTTAGTTGTATCAAAAAAATGCAAAGACCAAAGTTTCGTATGTTTCCATTCCTGACTAGTTGGTGTTGTTTAATTCTCAAATTTATATTCGCAAAGATAATATTTCGGCCATCAAAAGGGTAGACCCTTCAGTTCATCCCCCTTAAATTAGCTTTACGCCATTTTTGTGGCAAAAAATTAACAGAGAGCTAGAGCGCTTAAAGGAACAGGGGCTTGCACATTTATTGGAAATTTTGTGCATAACCGTAGTCACAGCTCAAAATAATCGATTTTTTCGCGTAACTTACGGTGGCTGCAGCTCGGAAGGGTGCATTTTAGGACACATGTTTATAGGAAATTGAGGTCTTATTTGGACCTTAAAAATAATCTCTCAAAATCTTTGAAGTGAATTTTGAAACACCCTGTATAATGGAGAAGTCAGCGAACATGTTCTCTCGAGATCATCCAATTTTCACAATATGTTAAGTAAAAGTGATTAGGTTAGTATCACCTAAGAAAATCGGTAAAAGACACGCCCTAGATATTAATTAGCTCGGTCGTCATTTTTTTTCCGGCGCGTACGTTTTCACATCAAAAGAGTTAATTTTAAATTTACCCAAGAATAATTTAGTGGCCGGTCTATTCTTGGCGCGCGCCGTAGTTAGTGTCAATAATGATGTTGTTTTCAAAACACTGGCGCTGCAGGAAACTCGCGATACTCGAAATATCGGGACTTAAGGCTGGAGGCCTTGTAAACTATTAGCGAGTCGTTGGACTCTAAACTTTGACAGTGCCAATTACCAGTAATTCTCACATTGATTTGCACTTAGTTGTTTTAGGTTTTGGGAGTATTGAGATTGCGATTTATAAACTACAAATATCAAATAACTCTTTCATAAGATAAGTCACACCCCTTCAGCTACCGATGCATCTGTCTGGTAAATTGTAATTTAATTCACTTATAACTGGCAATACGTAAGATAGCAGAACACGACTTCTGCAAAAACTGACGATTATGATAAATACATTTCGTTCTTCTCCCAAATGATTGAGGAGAAATTGAGATTTCTTCTGTGAGAAATTAACTTCCCCAAATTATGATGTTTCGTCTTTGGCCACCGTTTCTAGATCTGAGTTTCAGGTAAGCTCTTGGTCTAGCATATTTAATGTCTATTTTTGTACCATTTGTTATGAATGTTTAAAGATCTAGAGCATCGTCTAAATCAACAGGAATTTGGAGAACATCCGCTTTGATAACTTAATTTTTTTTCCTGGTATTATTTTTAATGGTAGTTTCGACTGTCCTAAATACTCTCGATATTTTTGAAATATTACGGTAATTTCCACATTACATTGGATTTCAAACTAGCGTCATTATATCCAGAAAAAAGTTATGAGGTGTTGAATCCGGAGGTGTGGCAGTCATTCTCGCGTAACTGATCCACATGTCTAGAAAATTATGTATCCAAGTTCTAATTGGAAAAGACGTAACACGATGTCCAAAAAAAATTATGATTTTATTGATAAAAAGATTGCCCTCTTCGTCCAGTTGGCTTTCCTCACTTTCCTTAATTATTAAATGACTAACATGAGTTTTACATTACGTTGGTTGTCAAAATCACGTGGGATCAAATCTGGAGATCTGGCAGGCCGTTCTTTCGCATCTCCTTAGCCGGTTCATCTGTCCGGGAAATTATCATTTAACGAAATGTTAACTGTCAAGACGGTACATGACAGAGCGTCATTCGCGTTTTTCCATTTTCCGTAATTATTGAGAGGATAGCATTATTTTGAAAGTTGAGCATTACGTTGGATGTAAAACCAGATACATCACGAGATATGGCAGGCTGTTTTATCGCACCCCTTCAACCGATTCATCTGCCTGCGAAATTATCATTTAGCTTAGTTCTAGGTGGTAAGACGTAACGTGACAGAAAGACATCTTGTACAGTATTATAATAATGTTCTTTGATAAAACGATCTTCTGCATTTTCTCTAATAAGAGGAAGTGGGTTTTTTTTCTCTAGAAGGTTCAGGCGTACTCAATTAAGATTTATTTTATGGAAATTTAACAATTACTAACTAACCCAAAGTAAGGCCATCAGAAATATCAAAAGCAAAAATTATATCAGAATAAGGTTTTTAGTAATTTAATTATTTATTAGAAACGTGTCTAAAGCATAAAAGATTCAAAAACTTTAACCATATGCCTGCAATAAAATTTGAAAAAGAAAACTCTTTTTGCGGGCTACAAAAGACGGCTCCCTTAACCGAAAAATCGACCAAAACTAAGGTAATCTCAGCGCGTAATGACGAAAAACAAAAACGGCTCCTCGTACTGACTAATTATAGATATCCTGTTGGCGCCCGGCCAGCCTTATGTTTCTATCGGGACTCCTTCTTACTTTTCACATTAGTGAGCCTAAAAACTCATTCAAGGAGATAGTCCTACAACTCGAGTTTGTCGTTCCATGTAAACACGCATTTTACAATTTATATTTCACGTTTCGCGTCGGAAAATCCCCGTGGTATAAGTCTGGCGGATGGTCCGGATAACTTATTGAATGTTTTACACGCTAACATTTCAAAACGTACGTGTGTTTTGGCATTAGCGCGTTAATTTTGCGGGTGCGGACAAAAACAAAGCAAACACTTGATGTACTGACGTTGTTTCTTGTTACAGAACGCTCTTGATGCGAGAACACGCGCTGGCCAAGCGCAGGAAGACCGTGGAAGAACTGCTGCAATGGCACAAAAAGCTCTTGGACGAAGAAAAGGCCATAGAGGATTTGGAAAGCAAGATAGGGACGATCATATCGAAAATACCTAACCAGAGCAATGAACAATCGTCTAAAAAACTTAAAATCCTTTCTGCACATACGTTAAACAGCGCATCCAGCGAGGAAGCCAGTGTTGCTTCAATGTCTCAACTTGCTCTAGAAAGACTTTCACCTGTGGCAACGGCTCTTAATTCTCTCACAATCCCAAAAAGCATATCGTCAGAACCGACCAAAAACATTCCACAAGAAGAAATCAACTCGGAAGATTCAAACCGAGTAGTTTCGTCAGCTAACTACAGTACCGATTTCGACGTTGAATCGGCTCCTCAGAATTCAGACGATTGTAGTAGCGTTTCTTCGATTAGCCAACTAATAGACGACTTTAACAAAATTGAAGATAACATACTACATTTAAGTTTGATGCCAAAAAGACAGTCGGCCAGTGAAGTAGAGAATGCTCCGCAGGAAGAGGCGAAGAGTGAAGTTTCTTCTCATTCAACAGAAGCGACCAGTCAAATTGAAGCGAAAACAATTACTGGCGCCCTGAACGAGACAGAGGCATCAGTTATAATTATAGAAGAACCTAGTGAGCATTTTACTGCGAATAGTGATAAAGTGAAAAGTTCAGTTGAAATTCAAGAAATCGTAAGTGAGAGAGATTCGAGAGGGGACAGTGAAGTTAAAAGTGATGAGCAATATATTCTCAGTGTCAGTGATCAACTGACAACTAACGATGTACCTGGTAACAATATTTTATTAGAAATAGATGAAAATAAATCTGCTAAAGAGGTGACTAACAATTCTGTGCCTAGTGAAATTATCGATAGAAAAAGCGATGCCGATATTTTTGAAGATGGGATTGAAACAAGCGATGATACTCCGAAAGTTACCGAAGAAGGAAGCAATATTTTTGAAGAAATAGTGCCTGAACAAGGCAGTTCTAGCACTGGCAGTGTTGTTGAAGAGTTCAGACATTCAATATCTACAAAGAAAATAGAGGATAATGTAATAGGACGTGAACCAGAAGTTGCTGAGGATATTTT
Source organism: Pissodes strobi (assembly GCA_016904865.1). Taxonomy (NCBI): domain Eukaryota; kingdom Metazoa; phylum Arthropoda; class Insecta; order Coleoptera; family Curculionidae; genus Pissodes; species Pissodes strobi. The sequence goes on along the minus strand of MU188262.1, from coordinate 28,665 downwards.
GGTAGATAAGGAAGGTACTAACGCTTCAGAGGGATCGCAAGTATCTGGTCTTGATACCGAGCAAAGTAGACACTTAGCGGGACTTCAATATATTACATTCAGACGTAAGAAGAAGCACGAAGAAGTTACTACTCTACCGCCTTCTATTGATGAAAGTTGTCAAACACCTTCTGAAGAACTAACTATATCGCCTAGTAAAGGCGATACTTCTACATCCAAACAATATGAAGAAATTGATGATTTTGCTGCTGGTGATCTCGAACAGCCTTCAACTTCGCGCCAAGGCACTAGCAGTCCCGTTTTAACACTTAGCTCCAAAGAGGACAGCAGTAATCTTGCTGAAGAAAAAGATCATGATAGTCTTTCTTCCCCATCGTCGCCTAGCGCTGCCGAAATAGAGGTGCAGCTAACGAGTAATCTAGAAGATGATAGGCAGTCGTTCGAGAACAAAACCGACGAGGAAAAAGCTGCCTCTTTGAGTGGAAAATCGTCTGGGAGCAATAGAGTGGCACATAGTGTTGAGAAAGTGAGGCAGAGTTTGATTGAAGACGAAAGTCGGCCATCTACCAGTGCAAGCCGCATGAGCGATAATGAAATTAGTCAGAAAGCTTCAGGTAGCTCTGAAAAAAGTTTGTCTACTAAGGAGATGGCTTCTAAAGATAGTGCTAG
>MU188262.1:0-27986 GCA_016904865.1 Pissodes strobi | reverse complement strand
GCTTCGTAACAAAAAAAATCGACCAGTCTGTACCAAAGAAGAGAAAAATTCAAAAGCCACCCAATACTGAAAAGTCAAAACCACAAAGGGTATGGACGGTTGATAAGCCATCGCTTTCGATAATTACTGAGTGTCATCCCGAACCGCCTCCCGCTGATTTGATAAACCTCAATACACCCCTGAATTTTTTCCAGCTGTTTTTTGATGAGAGGTTATGTGAACTTATTGTAGCACAGTCCAATCTGTACGCAGCTCAAAATAATTTAAATCTGAATTTGAGACTTGAAGAATTATATGTTTTTCTTGGCGCACTACTTCTTTCTGGATATGCCAAGTATCCAAACAAAAGGATGTACTGGTCACCCCAAAGTGACGTACCGATAATTCTTGCTGATAGTATGCGGCTGAATAGATTTGAGCAAATAATTCGTAATTTACATTTGAACGATAATTTAAAAATTGATAAAGAAGATCGACTCTACAAGCTTCGCCCAATTATCGAAGCTCTGAACGTCAATTTTAGAAAGTATAGTGGACTTGATGAGAAACTGAGTATTGATGAAAGTATGATTCCATATTACGGAAAGCACTACGCCAAACAATTCATCAGGGGAAAGCCAATAAGATTTGGGTTTAAAAATTGGGCATTGTGCACCAGTAACGGATATTTGCTGGCTTTTGATATTTATATGGGCAAACAAGCTACGCTAGAGAGTGGAAGCAAAACTTTTGGTATTGGCGGAAATGTAGTGTTATCTTTACTTGAGAAAGCAAATATACCACCCCATAAAGGATATCAAATTTACTTTGATAATTATTTTACATCGTTAAAGCTGCTTACTCATTTATCTCAGAAAGGATTTTGCGCAACAGGAACTTTGAGAGAGAATCGAACAGAAAATTGCCCTCTGAAGTTCAAACAAGAATGGAATAAAGCAATAAGGGGCTCATCACACCATGTATCATCTGAAGATCTGATAGTTGTTCAATGGAAGGACAACAAAATAGTATCAGCGGCTTCCAACTTTGATACTTCTGAAAATAAAAGTGCACCACGCTACTGTAGGGAGTCTAAGTCGAAAATAAATGTCCCACAACCTGGTATAATATATAACTACAACCGTGGAATGGGCGGCGTCGATAAATTAGATAATATGGTAGCAAATTATAGAACAAGAATGCGGCAAAGAAAATGGTGGTGGCCAATTTTTGTCTATTTATTTGATGTCTCGGTAGTCAATGCCTGGCTACTGATGCGAATTATTCATCCTGAAAATCCAGTTTGCTCTTCATTACTCGCATTTCGAAGGAACTTAGCACTGGCATTTCTTCATTCATATGGAGTGAAGTCTAATAGGGGAAAGATACCACCGAACTTGCCTGTCGACACAAGATTTGATAAATTAAATCATTTAGTTGAGCATTCACAGACAGATAGAAGGTGCGCTTTCTGTAAAAAGAAATCCAATTTTATTTGTATCAAGTGTGACGTAGGCTTACACCCAAAATATTGTTTTTCATCGTATCATACCAAATAAGATATTATTTTATTTTTATTTTTGATATTGTTATTCATTAGTCTTTTATGCATAACGTCCCTTAAAGGGGACACATTTTTTTTTTCAAAAAAAATTAATTTGCCGTTTCTTTTAATGTTTCTTAGTGTTATTTACTTCTCCAGTAATAAATATTACTTGAAAAATTGTTTGTTTTTTTTGTTTTTTTAACCTCATGCACTAATGGGTTAATACCCAATAAGCTCTTGACCTACCTTCGAAATTCATTTTCCCATTGAATTATTCATCAAAGACCAGAATTTAAAATCGTTTTGATGTAATATTTTTTTACCTTTATTGATTTTTTTTATTTTGCATAGCTAATTTTATGTATTTATTATGTTATTTATTTTAGCGGCATTATTAAAGCAGAGTTTCCTTTTTAGTTGAATTTCTGGTTGTATTATTACATGCAAGAACTTGTACTGATATTTTGTAAATGACCGTTCTATTCTATTATTTTTTTATATTTTTTTTCTTAGGAGATGCAAGCTGAAGAAGGATCCTGGACAAACTTCGACAGGGACGACGCACTTGTAAAAGATCGACTCACCAACGAACTCATGGAAATGCTCCTTAAAGAGACCGCGCAAGTGCTGGCAACAACTGTTCAAAAGAAATTAAAAAAAAGAACATTGTAACCCAACTATTTAACCTAAAATCTTTCCTAGCATTGAATCGTAAATCAAACAACCAGTAGTCTAACTCAAAAGAAACAACGCCCTTCTCTTGTAAATGGAAAAACTGCTGGACGTCTCAACTAAAACAAACCATCTTAAAAGATGAGCTTTTGCAAAGGCATTTCCAAAAATCACGGTAATTGTTGCGTAAAGGGGGCATTTTTTGGAGATAGACTGAATAGAAGTGATGTTTTTTTTTAAATTTCTCAATCACGCTTCGTTTTCGGTCTAGTCAACATGCGGCGTGTAGCGGTTCTTTTGTCGCCTTTAGGCGAACAATTGGCAATCGTTCAGTGATCGTTGTTTCTCCCCAAGGAAGAATCATGTGATAGCCAGAAGATATCCCCATTGACGCCGGTATCCAGGCCGGGGGGAACCAGATGTTCCCGTGGAATCATTTCTCTCTGTCTCTGTTGTTAATGATATTTTATGGTTTTCAGTGGAGGACCATCCGGTCATTAGTGATTATACCCACATAATCATATGCCATATGTTTAAAAAAACGCAAAAAGAGGTGATTTAGATGGTTGAGACACTGCATGTCCAATTTATCCATAGTAAAAGTTAATGTTATGAACATGTGGTTGTCGACCTCGTCACATATCTCTATATATTTGTCAATTAGGAAAATTTCTCACATTAGCAGTAGAAATTTAGAACTTTATTTTTAAATAGGAAGTGCCAATTACTTGTATGTGAAATTCGTGGATTTAGTACATTTTATGGTGATTTTTGCCGCAACACAGTGGTCTGTGAGGCCTCATCATATTTTTTCGAAGTAACAGAATTATTTCCTAAATTTAGAAATGCTAACTTCATCACATATTGTGCGACAAAATCCCTATAAAAATGTACCTGGTTTCGAAAAAAGTGATATAACAGTCTCTAGTTATAATGAAATAACATATCGTTGAGTTACAACATCTAAGATGTTAAAGCCATATTAACATTTAAATAATATTTTGTTTTTATAAAACCATTGTGATACTCGTAAAAATCATTTTTGATGATTGTTGTAAGTTAAGTTTAATATTTTTGATCTTAAAGATTGTGTTTTATGTATAAAAGTAGTCGCGTTCTTGCAATACTCTTAGTTGATATTTTTTAAGTGTATTATTTATTAACGTACAGGGGTTTCTCGCTCAGATGAAACATGGTCTCTTAAGGTTTCACATGTGTTTCGACGCTTATCTGACAGCGTCATGAAAAATAGCTATTTATTTTATAAATCAAATTAACGTTATAATGTTAAAATCCATCGATAATCATTCAGACAGGTTCTTCCTCAAACATCTTTAGAAGATTTAGGTGTTCTGCTGTTTTTGTATTAAACTTTCATACACAATCTGAGAGGTTTTGCTGTTATTGCTGCGTTTGCCAAAGTTTTTTGTTGCACATTTTGTACTTTGGATAACAACATTGTAGTTTTAAACGTATTTGGATGAAATTTATACGAAGTCATCTTCGATAATAGTGCAATTTCAAATAATTTGCATTTCCGGTTTTCCATATGAAAAATTAAAATTTCATGACACTACTCTTTGACAACTTTAAACAACAAATGTTCAATTTATTCATACTTTATTTATATACGTCAATACAATAGCATCCTCGCATATAGGTTATAAGTTATTCGCCAATAAAGCACACACATTCACTAAAAAGGACATTATTTTTTGTCACAAAAAAAAAATTAAGAAATTAAATAAGACTTAAGTCCATTCCGTTTGTGCATCTAAACGTTTCTGAATGGAGCAAAATGCTTTTTTCTCTTTTGTCTTGCAATTTTGTTATTAAACTAGCCAAGGATATCTAACACCTCCTATGAACAAGTTTTATGTCCTCATTTTCAGAAGTGCCTCTCTGTAACAGACTATCGAATTTAGGAAATGTATCCATCAACACTGAGACAACCAAATTGAGAAATACATTGTCCAGAAAGTTTTCCCGCCTAGTTCTGTGGTATTAAGAGTAGAGGATTCCAATAAGCAACAAAGTCGACGCATTTTACACGTTGGTTACCAAACCTGCACGTTACAATCCCCAGATGCCACAATGTTATGATCAAAACCGAGTCGATTCGAAGCATGCTCGGGAGCATGTAAAGACATGAAAACATCCCGTTTGCGGCCTGTATAGGTAAATCACACTCAACCTCGGGCATCCTATGAATGCTACTGACATTTATATGCTTTTCTCCATAGCCAAAGCATTCCACTTCGGTTAAAACTGAAAAATCATACTTTTATGCATCATAATAGCGATTCCAACACTTCATTTCAGCATTCAAATGTGATGATTGTTGTAAGTTCTTGTATTTTTCTCTCTTGAAAATAATATAATCTAGCAACAAGCCCAATATTTTGGTCAAGTTTGGGGTGTTTTAACTTATTCATCTTTGGAAGTAGATGAATCTCGTGCTTTCGTTTTTTTTTAATATACCTATGCTTATCACATAGAAGAAAACATACAAAACGATATAGATGGCCACCCCCCAAACCACATCTATTTTCAACAGTCTCCTACATATTTATCTCAATATCAGACTTCCTCAAGGGAATGCCTATTTTCAAATAAATCGCTTGATCAATGTTGATATTTTTTCCGCTTTAACATTTAAATGTATAATATTTTACAACATTTAACTAAATGTTAAGCCACATAAATCATGAAGAATTTATAAAGAAAGTAGAGCAAATTCTTTTATGATTTATCTAACATGGATGCAAAAAAAATATTCCAGTTGTATAATGAAAGCTTTAATATGTGTTTAACTTTTTGTTATAAAATAAACGTTGTAGATAAACGACGAAACAAATGGAAAACCCTGTAGGCAACCTCAAATTTTATGGAAGAGTGATGCTACATTTTTCAAATTAATTTTAGAAATAAAGAGGCAATCCATTGACATTTGTTTTAGCTAAATGTGCTATAAATATGTTTTTGCTTATATACTCCAATTAAAACAAACTATGGGGGTAAAAGGATGACTAGGCCTTTGCGAAGATTAGCTTCCAGATCTGTAAGATCTCTTTTTAAAGATTTTGTAAAGGAGCAGATGCTTCGTGTTAGTTGGTTTCAAACAAAAGTATAAAATAATATTTAATCGTTTGTCATAGGGATTTGCATGGTACATACCCCATGTTAGGCATTCTTTTACTAGAAATGTAAAACTAAATATTGAAACGCGGATAATTTAGAACTTACTGTTTTGTTAAATTTGTGTGTTCAATCCCTGAACTGATGACAGTTCCAAATATTTTTAAAATTATTAGTCACTTTCCAATTACTTGATATAATATACAAATATTAAAAAACTAAAAACTGTTTCATTAAAAATGAACTCGGTAGTTTTTTAATTTTGTATTAATTAATTAATTTTGAAGACTTGAATTGTCCATATTCTAAGTTTTAGCTTTAGATTTCTAGCAGAAGTATCATGCCCTCCATAAAAACGCAGTGTGTAAGCACAATTTGAAATTTTTTACCTACACTCTCCATAAAAGTTTTATGTCAAGTATTAATTTAGTTGATAATTAATCAACATCGCGAATATGTACTTTTGCAGTATTTTGTTTTAAATACTCTTGTTCTTATGATGTAAAAACAAACTAAAATATTAAGTTTGTAAAAAGCCGATGTACATTTTGGTTAGGCTGTATTTTATTTTTATTATTTATACGTGAACTTTTGAAAATATAATGTTTTTTTATAGTAAAATATATATCTTTTCATTGTTGAGTCCTGATTGCCTAATTTTCGTCTTCAATAAAATTGCTCGTAAATTGAGTACGGTTAAAAATAACTTATCAAACAATAATCCAGATATATTATGTCTATCTGAAACATGGTTAAACTCAAACATCTTGGACCATGAAGCTGTGGATCTGCAGGAATTCTCGATTTTTCGCAGAAATCGTGAAAGCACCGCCAGCAAAAAACTTGATGGGGGTGGGGTGCTAATAGCCGTCAAAAATAAGTATAATGCATCTTTAATTTCTGAGTTCCAGAGTGACGCGGAGGATATATGGGTATCTATTAAACTCAATGACAATAGCTTATTAATAGTGTGCTGTGTTTATCTTCCTCCGGGCGATAAAGGAGCGTATGCAATGTTTTCTTCAAAATTGGCGGACCTAAAGTTTAATGAAAACGCGACAGTAGTTATATGCGGGGATTTTAATTTTTCTACTACAAAGTGGATTCAAGTGTCAAATAATGCATTTTTAGATCCTTATAATGTTGATGGTCTGTATTCTTCCCTGTTACTCAACTTGTCATATCATAACTTTATGCAATTTAACTCCGTATTTAATTGTGATAATAAACTTTTAGATTTGGTTTTCTCAAACAGAGCGGGTATCTCTGAACTCACCCATTGCAGCGATCCAGTTGTCCCAGAAAAGAGTATCCATCCCTGCCTGGAATTTTTATGTGAGGTAACATATAATAAAGGGTTGTCATTCAACAAAGACACATATTTTAATTTCCGGAAGGGAAACTACTCTAAAATAAATAACGACCTATCAAAAATAAACTGGGCAAGTGAGTTCAGAGGTAGATCGCTGAATGGCTGTGTCGAGATATTTTATTTAAAAATCAATGAAGCTATTCAAAACAATGTCCCAAAATATACAAAAAATAAACATTTTCCCACTTTTTATAGATCTAATACTATAAGGCTTATAAAAGAAAAAACAAAGATTCACAAAAAGTGGCGTTTATATAAAAATCTTAATGACTATAATTTGTACAAACAGTTAAGAACGCAGTCAAAAAAATTGATTGAGTTAGATTTTAGGTCATATAATAGATCTGTAGAAAAAGATTTAATTACTAATCCTAATCGCTTTTGGAGTTATGCCTCAATTAAAAAACAGAATGTTAGTAAAATACCCAATGAATTGCACTGGGAAGGTAACATAGCTGATAGTGGTAAAGATATAAGCGATTTATTTAAATCATACTTTTCTAGTGTTTTCGAGCCCGAGAGGTATACTTTCGATTATTCTCAAACTCATTTATCCGATAATAATAAGTCCCTTCAAAATATGGTGTTAACTAAACCCCAAGTAAGGCAAGCGCTCTTGGAACTGAACGCCAACAAGGGGGCCGGTCCCGACGGGGTCCCTGCAATATTCCTGAAAAAATCAGTCAATGTGATTTGTGAGCCTCTTGTGTCGATTTATAATCATTCTTTGTCAACAGGCGAATTTCCGATCCCTTGGAAATCCGCCATGATCGTTCCTTTATTTAAAGGTGGCTCAAAAAAAAAAGACGTAACCAATTATAGGCCTATTAGCAAACTATCGTCAGTCGCCAAGTTATTCGAGAAGCTAATATACGAGTACCTATTTAATTTGGTGAAAAATATCATTGCTTTTGAACAACATGGTTTTTTTGGAGGCCGCTCAATTGACACAAACTTATTTACTTTCACAGATTACATACATGGGCATATGGACGGTCAGACTCAGGTTGACGCCATCTACACCGACTTCAGCAAGGCTTTTGATAAAATAAGTCATAATATCTTACTTGGAAGAATGGCGGAGGTCGGTGTTGGTGGTGTTTCCTTGAGGTGGATTGCATCCTATATTAAAGATTGGAGGATTCATGTATCGCTCCAGGGATTTCATTCTGAATGTTTTGTCCCCTCGTCTGGCGTTCCACAGGGATCTCATTTGGGACCTTTATTGTTTGTCATATATATTAACAAAATTCAAACTTGTTTTCAGTATTGTCAGTTCGCAAAATTCGCGGACGATCTAAAGCTTTATGGAGTGGTCGAGGGTATTGAAGACTGCCAAAAAATTCAAAGCGATCTTGATCGCCTGATATCATTTTGTGATGAGAGCAGCCTTTTTCTGAATATTACAAAATGTCAAACGATTACTTTTACTAGAAACAAGCGAATAATAAATTTCGAATATAAAATAAATAGGTAACACTACTCTCCCAAAGGTGGATCACTTGAGGGATCTGGGCATTACAATTGATTCTAAATTGACTTTCGGCACTCATACCGACTTGGTTGCCTCGAGCGCTTCGAGACTCTTAGGATATGTCTTCAGAAAGTGTACTGAATTTCATGATATTAAAGTCATCACATGCTTATATAATGCTTTTGTACTCGGCAAGCTCTCTTTTGGTAGTGTAGTCTGGAACCCACAATATGAGGTCTATATTGAACGTATAGAACATATCCAAAATAAATTTCTAAAATTTATCTCTTTTAAAAACAACTATGCGATTCAGAGTAATAACCTCGAACTGGCTCGGAAGCACTTCAATATTTTATCTCTAGCGAACAGAAGGAAATTAACAGATGTAATGTTTTTGTATAAAATAATTAATTCTTATTACGACGCGCCCCAAATTCTTTCTTTAATAAATTTAAATGTTCCACAAGTTAACCTCAGATCGAACGAAGAATTTTTTGTACCCTTCAGAAGAACAAATTGTTCACAGAACTCTCCATTGTGCAGAATAGCAAAAACTGCGAATAGCCTTTACAATTCAGTTGATTTCTTCCACTCTGTTAAGAAACTAGGCATTATTGTTGAGCTCTATAAGTAGATATACTTGCCTCTAGGTTTTAGTGTTTTTTTTTTGTATAAGATTTTCTATATTGATTATATAATTAGGAATTTGTTATGTAATGTATCGATTAATTTTGTGGATACTTTTCTGGGTGTAAACCTGTTGTATTCCTTATGGCCACCAAATAAATAAATAAATAAATTGAAACAAGAAATCCAATTTAGTTACCTTTATTTGCATGCACATATTATCTCAAAAATCAGGAAGATAATCGCCCTCATCCTCCTGAGGCCTGAACTCAAAAAATTAAAATGGCGTTTGTATATTTTGATTAGAAAATACTAATACACTCAGCCTAAAATAATTTATTTTTTACGGTTTTGAAAGTTATTTTGAAGTCAATTTTATTGGATACTCGGATTATAAGCAATAATTTTTCCTTGGTTTGGACTACCCCTTATCTACGGACCTGAATATTTGACTCTGACTACCTATAGGCTTTGTATGAATTGAACTCTGTTCTGATAGCTCACCATCACTTCCCTTCTCAGTTTCTAAGTTAAGAAGATATTTTGGCAGTTTGTAAATTGAAATAAAAAACTGCATGTGCTTTTTGTTTAGCTTTTTAAGATCGTTTCGGTATAAAACTCAAAAGTTAGCAATTCCGACATCCACAAAAAAAATACAGTTCATTTATTGGTTCGGACTGTTATCCGATAATATGCAATCATTCTGTCAATCAGATAGATGCGCTTTTAAATCCTTTACAGGCGTAGGCGACTATGTGAAAATCGACCTCTCCTATTGGTCGATCCATCTCGTATTACAATATGTTGGTGATGCAATCAGTTTGGCACAAGAGTTCTTGTGGCCGAGAGGTTTAGATGGTTGGGTCTCATGGATGGCCAAACTCCGTTGCTTTTTTTATTTTTTTTTTGTAAGAGTATGTTTTTAAACAGTTTTTTCTCTTGATTTTGGGTATGTCTTGGGTTAGTTTGAGCGAGCACTTGGTTTAGTTTCCTTTTCTTGAGTCCCCGTAGCGAGCGGACGGCCATGCGGATCGACCAATAGGAGAGGCCCATTTTTACATAGTCGTCTACGTCTGCAAAGGATCTTAAAATGCCATAGATGCCTCTCCTGCATTAATTGTATTTGGATACCATGTTAGGTCTTCTCAATATATATATTTTTTTAGTTAGATTTGAATCATCTCGCATTGATCTGAAGGTTCTTCTTGCAAAATAGTTGATACAAGAAGAAGGAGTTTCCTATCACACCCATTGGAAGACATTAATTTTTCCATCAGATTAGTCTATTCCAAATCTTTTTAAAATGTGTTCTGTTAGGTGAACAGCTTGTGGAATCCTTGATTTCATGATTGTACCAGTCAGTACCCTATTTTTTTTTCTAAAAGGGTTTCTTCTAAAGAAATTAATATGAAGTATCTTTCATAAAGATATGCAAACTCTCTGGTAGCCTCAACAAGCCTGGTGGCGGCTGAACCACCCATACACATTAATGATTCCAGGAATTATCTAGGAAATTATCTTTATCTTGGTTCACCTCAACATCTAAAATCAACCCACATGGTGTTAATCACACAACATTTTTTAGGTCTTCAGGATTGGGTTACCACGCACAACTTGTTTAGCACCACCACACACTTCCGTGAATGGTATCATTTGCTCACCGGTTGCAACTTTAGCATCTCTCTTTTGCGATTCTAATATTTATTTCGTTACATGGTTTAAAAGTTGTTGTTAAAACTTTAAATGTTATCGATAAGCTACAGAATAGTAAAGAAAAAGTTAGAAAACTAAAATTTTGATATTTGCGGCTTCAATTTTAGTTCCCGAAATTGTTTTCCTTTTTAGCTAAAAACTAAGTGGCGGCTTGCCTTACTTTAAATGAAAGCCTATAATATATTATTTTAAAGTATTTTATTTTTAATCTTTAACAGACTGAATAATTAACAATATTTCAATAAATCCATAGTTTTTGACACATGCAAAGCATCCTACACATCTCAAGTTCACAGATTAACATCAGCCAGAAAAGAGACATTTATGGCAAATCTAAAAATTTCCAGATCACAATTTTTGTAGCCAGCCAAACAAAATAGGTACAAGTCAAAAATAATTCCAAATTTTGTTAGGCCATTAGGCCCAATAATATGCCGCAACTTATTTAAAAAAAATATAGTAACGTTTCTATTGTCTGGAGGATTTTAAGGCACTAAAATAGTTATATGATAGCGGATTTTCTCTAATCGTGCTTTAGTTATTTTTTACCATAGTATCGAATATCTGTTTTTGCCACTTTTGACATTTTCAAACACTGTGATTCACATACCCAACTACGTTAAGAAATAATGTTAAAGGCAAACAATAATTAGAGGTCCTTGTCTCAAGTTGCTGCAATGAGCTTAGGAGTTCGTTCACCTAATGGTTCTAATCGGTATCCATATCAGATTCGCTTTCTTCTCCACTCTCATCGCTGTCGCTGTCTTCTTCCTCACTTTCGCTTCCCGATGCGAGCCACTCCATCTTCGAAGAGTCGTCTTCGATTAAAACTTTCCACTCATCCAATTTTTTTAAGTCTATGCTGTAGAGGTCGCTGAACGTCAGTTCTCGTTCTCCATCTTCAAACATACCTAGAAATGATTAATTTTACGACCCAATATTCGAATACACATAAGTCTAAGCTTTAAACGTATATATTTATTTATCTCAAAAACACAATTGCAATATCCTCCATTACAACATACAATTTTCAAAAATGCTATTCGTAAATGAAATAGTTAACATTGTAGGCAGAGTAGAACAAACCAACGAGTAGCGACAGCCGGAGGAGCAAAGTTTTCTGCGCATGCGCGAAATATGATGGATTTCCATTAAACTAACTTTTGTTTTTGTTGATGTAGCGCGTCAGTTACGAATTCTGATAAGTGCGTTTAGTGTTAAATTGTGTCGTAATTTCTAAATTTTAAAACTGAATAAGTGTATCAGTATATCATACCGGGTATTGCTTGTGCATATCGTGCCTGTTCAACTAAGTCTGGAGATGGAAAATCTTTCTTCACATTTCCTAAAGACTAAATATTATGACCGGCAAGTACATACCTATTAACACAATATAATGCTTGTTTTTTTTTAATTGAAATTTAAATTTAATTTAATTTAATTGTTGAACAATTGCTCTTGAAGAATAGATAAATATTGATACAGGCGTATTAGTGGTGAGAAAGTGCAATTTATAAGTGAGAAATAGACGTTAGGTACATGTAATGTGTATTGCTAGACTGTTCTAAGTTTCAAGTGCTTTTTTTTTAATCCAACAACATATCTCCACATTCTACATTGAGCAAAAATTTTCAAAAGTAGAATAATAATGCACCCGTATATGTGCTTAAAAAATGGTCTCCTCCTTCCTATAAAATTTATTATGCTGTTCTCACATGAAGGGTCTTTGGGCAATTTCCAGCAAAATAATTCTATTGTAAAGGAATTAAATTATTCCGGCCTGTATTAATTTGTAGAAGTTATTTGTTGTAAGGCCTGGATTTTATGTTTAGTAGGCCTGATATTTTTCATAGTAATCAAAAAAGAAGAAAACAGAGAACCTCATTAAACTCAACCTAAATGTCTCTGACCTAACCACAGATTAGGGGCAACAACGAATGATTTTTATTTCGTGGAAGAGGAAAAAAAGAAGAGAAGGGTGCTTCGGTTTGTGGAACGTAATGAGTTAATATGTTTCTCGGTTAAATAAGTAGCATAACGTGTCTTTAGCGCGTTTGAATCACAGATGTAAACAATTTCTAGAGACACCTCTGGATACCTACTAGGTATATACCTAGATTCACAATAGAATATTATCATTAATAAATAATAACACACATAATGTGTTGATGTATTCCAGTATGCCTTTACAGATAAAACTATTGCATTCTTTCAAGGATTTTGTAAATGATGTATCAGAGAAGAACAGGTAATGTGATATTAATAGACGAGTTTATATCGATTAACTTATAACAAAATTACATCACACTTAATATTTGGAGGTTTTGCTCTAGGTACTCTAGTTTTGCCAAATGTGTAGATATCTAATTCAAATCTACTTACATTTTGATTGCGAATTGTAAAAGACAGGATCTGCAGAACTTAGTTGGCATGCCTCGATGTGTTATAAATGCTTCATTTACTGAGTATAATGGCAGGCTTAAAATCTCTACCCCCCTGTATTTTTTTCAAAAATTGCAGAAAGACCAAACTTGTGTTAAAATAATTTTTTTAAGTTTTATAAATTACAGTTATCATAGGTAGATCTAATGAGATTTTTTTTCAGTGCCAAAATCTGGGCAGAAGCTTCTATCAGAAGTGATATACTGGATAAACCAGTTAAACAGATGATGGCATATAGACTATGCGAAGTTCACTTTGAGGAAAATTATTTTTCTAAGATAACCTCTGCAAGAAAGCACTTGGTACCTGATGCACTTCCTACAATATTTGGTCAATATCTACAACGGGCATTTGAGACTAGTCAAGATTCATCTCAAGAACCACCAAAGAAAATCAAGATCTTTGCAGGTAAATCTTTATAGCAATTATTCATTGACATAAAAAAAATTAAACTATCAGTATTGTTTCTAATGGCACAAACTGCTACAGCTATTTCGTTTGTCTAATCATTATGACTGAATTTAGCAACAGCATTTTGAATTCCATGAGTAGAAAAATTTTATTGGTTGGATTTATTATTTACAAGTGAGTTACAAAATAGTAATTACCCTGATAGGTTCTCAAAATTCAGATATTTCACCTCATCCTATAATCACAATAATTCAATAAACAATATGTACCAGAAAGACTACCGGTTTTATGAGTTATGTACCCAATAGAAAGTATCTACTGGTCACATAAATAGTTCCAGTTTTTATCTGAGTTGTACTACTTGATATTTGTCAGACACTTTATTGGTACTAACATGATATTGTTTGCCTTAGGCTTGTTGTTGATACTGTATCAACAATACCTTCATTCTCATTATCACTTTCAGGTCCTAGTATTTCAAAAGATGAAGAAACAAAATGGGCGAATTTGGATGATATTCAACCAATCAACAAAAGAGAAGATAATAGTGTTCTAGCTTCTCACCTTTCACTGCTGAAAAGCTGCAATGTCAACCAGGACTACACAATAAATCAGTATATAAAACTCTTGAAATCAAAATGAAGACAATGACTGATAAGGATAAACACTGCATCCTTCGTACTATTTTAGAAGATTGTATTTTAAATTTAAAGTATATATATTTAAAAGTGGAAGGCATAGCAAGTGACATGGCTCGAACTTTATTGATTTGACTAAATGTCTAGGAATTACACCTGAAAATACAGTTTCAGGTAGGAGGTGAGAATATGTTCTATATTTTTGACCCATGTCATTTAATTAAGGCCACCCGCAGTAACTTAAGCACACCTTTTGCTGTTAGGGTAGAACGTCTTGGTCATTTATTAAATGTTTCTATAATTCCGATAAAAAGCAGTTCTACAGGTGTGCACCCAAACTCACTAATTCTCACCTTAATCCCACAACTTTTGAAAAAATGAGGGTGAGTTATGCCGCTGAGCGACTCGACTCAATTGCCAGTGGTATGAATACATACATGAGTTTGGGTGCACTTCCAAATGAAGCTTTTGCAACAATTTAAATTGTAGAAAAATTTAATAATCTGTTTGATATCTTGAACTCCTTATCATTAAATAATTCTTATAAATTTAAAAATGTATTTGACAGATCTGATTCACAGTTATAATTTTTATACGAAGCTTTGGATTTTTTGCCAAATTTAAAGGTATTAAACAAAAATGGTCAAGTTTATTAAATGTTGGTCTATTACAATAAGAGGTCTTCTCAATTTATTGCAAAAACTTTTAAACTGTAGGTATAAATATCTTCAAACCAGAAATCTGATTGTTTAGAAAAGTTCTTTGGAAGTGTAAGGCAAGAGGGAGACACAATTGCATAAATCCCACACCAATACAGTTTCAAAGTGCCTTCAGAAAATTATTTGTGCAGATTTATTTCCACTCAAATCACATGAATTGTAGGGAGGATTTAGATGATGTTCTCATTAGTTTAAAATCGATGAACATGGTAGAAACTATTAACAAGGAGTTGGAAACATCAACTGCAGCAATTTCCTTGCCTGATTGCAATTACCGTAAAGAAACCGTTTCAACACAGAATGCTTTTTATTATCTCTGTGTCTGTGGATATTTGATGAAAAGGTATCTGGAAGTACATTCATGTGACATTTGCTATGCTTTTAGCAGAGAATATAGTAGTATTGATGTAGACAAACTTCTATCTCATTTTAAAGCTTTTGATGCAATCAAAGGTACTTTTGGTGATTTATCATCACCACTAGCCTTGAAAGTATTTTCAACTCGCAGTTTGAGAACATATGTACAGGCGAAAAAAATTCTAATTATCTCGTGAATATATTTGAAAAAGTACAATTTCTCAATCCCTGTTCAAATATTCTCAATTTGTAGTTATAAAACTATTTATGAGACTGAAAATATTTTATACTTTAAAATTTAATAATAGGCATCTCAAATGTAATAGTTCTCATAAAAAGGCGTTGGGAAATTCAAAATCCTCACATGTATAGTTGAAAAAATTATTGCACTTTTCATTTCATAATAATTTACCCTGATTTATGAAAACTTATGTATTTATGTAAATAGTAGTGTTTAGAGCTGTGTGTTCTCTTTAAGCAAAAGAGTTAAAGCAATTTTTTTTTCAGTTATTTGATCTAGATTTGATATTGTTAATTTGTGCTCATAGCTTTGAGTAATATTGTATGGTTTATTGTAACGGTAAATTGTAACCATAATGTTTATTTATAAAGTTAGTATTTAAGATGATGACCGAAGTTCATCTCCTTGGGAAGACAGTTCAAGTTTTATCCCTTTAAATTATTCTGCTAGGATTTTTACCGAATATATCTGCCAACAGTGTAAATATAATACCGAGACGGAGGAGGATCGAACAAGGTCGGCGGGAATGTAGGTGCCATCTTACTCTTGAACAAGAGAGGTTGCTAATGTTAGACCATCAGCCAGTAATAGTTTTTTTTTCAAGCCATGCCTTATAGAGGACATAGTCAGTCATCCCTCCCTGAGATGGCTTAGCCCTGCCTTTATGTGGTAATTTCTTATTTTTGGTTGTACTCCTATGTCAAACATTGTTTATTAAACATGTTTGTTGCATCTCTGCCGAAATCTACGTCGCAAATTTACTTTCAATAAGCTTTGATTAATAAACATTGTTAGACTAGTGAAAATTGTTGTCTTTTATTTTAAATTAATAATTTAACACCATTGTCTTCATAACAGTGGGTGTGAGGGTTAGAATCCCTTAAGACAACTCGGGTAAGTAAGTACTCCTGACTTACAACTCCTTAGCCTACTGATAACAGTTAAAGAATCAATAAAAACTTTTTGTTTGTGCTGTTGCAAGATTTAATTTTCCTCCTCATTTCAAAGGTTCAAAAAATTTACGCAATAATTTTGTAAATATAACTTATCGTAATTTAAAGAAATAGAGTACTATTAATAATGACAAGAAGTTGCTGAAACTAGTATAATAAGAAATGTCTATTTGAGAACCGCTGAAAACGTCGTACAATAAATATTTTTCTACTACCTATCAAAAACCTCTGCTACACCTATTCAATAACCTCCAAACCAAGTTCAAAGTGCTTTATTTAGGTTAAAAATTGACACATCAACTCCTTAACATGATAAATGAAATCATGAAATACAGGGGATCATTTTTCTCTCAACGTGCACTCATTAAAGGAAACTAATTATTTAAATAAAATCCCAAGAAACTATTGAGATTCCTTTATCAATACATCATCGAAGAAATATGATATATTTTTATGATGAAAGCTTTCAGAAATTATTATCGACAAAAATGACAGGAAGTAGGAAAAACCACTAATTATAGAAAAGCTTTAAATTGTACTGAGTCGGATTCAAATATGAAACTTGAGCAATTTTCCACTTTTAGTTTCTTATAGTGTAGTCGCAGAGTCGCTTCCTTTCGAGCCACTTCATGGTTTGAGCAGTTTAGAAATATGATGTCTTTCTGTCATCGGCTCTGCCGGAATCGGTCCCCTGAACACCAAAGGTGCCGATGCTTTATGTCGCTACTCGTTGGTTTGTTATACTCTGTTGTAGGATAGAATCTATGTTATTGAGTTGTCATTGCCCCAATTAGATAGAACTACATTTTATGTATTATTATAAATTATCACTATTTAGGGTTCGAATGTATCAGGTTTAGTTTAAACTAATTCTAGGAGCATAAGTTTTGTTCTTAAACCTAAGAAGCTTGCATGCATGCATTATAAGTAAATATAACTCAGGAAATCCAATCGTGGAGCAAAATTGTGATCCCGAGATATCGGAATTAATGTTTTAAAATCCCGGGATTGACGCAATAGCCTTGATACTAGGATTACTTTCATATTTTTGTTAGAAGGTGTAAACTTCTCTATCTCTATATGCATAAAGTTTTTCAACAACAAAGAAAATTTTATAGAGAAATGTATTTAACTACACTTAAGGACAAAAACATTGAATAAAATAAAGACAATAGTTTTAGTTCATCAATTTGTCGGTTTGGTAGATTCTAATTATTTTGAAATTATTTAATAGTGTAAAATTTTAAGTTGTTTGTTAAGACATCCGTACCGAGTACCTGGAAATTTTGTTTTAAGTGAGACACACTGTATACTCGCAAGGTTTTAAGATAAGTGGTGTACCAGAAAACACGTGCAACCTTTAATTATAATCAATAATTTATGAAAATTAAATTCAAAGACCTCTTCATATGGTTTGATGACAATTACATGTACTTGTATTTTTTTGAAGATTTTATACAAACCAATGAGCTTTTTAGAAAATAAAATTAAATTTTATCCGAAAACCAAATCGGTTTTAGACAAAAGAAGTCAAATATAAAGAGTGTCTATCAAGCTTTAACTAAAATACTAGCATCATTAAATGATAGAAAGGTTACTGCAACTCTGCATTGATCAAAGGAGTTTGACACTTGGATCATAGCATCCTCTCTCGAAAATTGGAGATGTGCGGAATTCGAGTTAAAGCTCGTTCAGTCCTATCTCTCAAAGAGCAGAGAATGGGATAATATGTCTGAAAAATGTTTTGTCAAAAATGAGGTATTAGGGCCATTATTTTACATATCTATATATGTACAGGGTGGCCAACTAAGAATGCGAGGTACTGTATCTGGGAAACTATCCATCGTAGAGACTTGCGGCAAAAAATGTAATTACTAAAACTGTCAAGAGAAAAACCTGGAAAATATTTTCAAGTTTCTAAAATGACCACTAGGGGGCGTAACTGCAATCTTGAATCTAAAAAAGTGATGTTTCTGTGAATTCCGCTATATTAACCTAATAAGAAAATTCCACATATTTGAAGTTGAGGATAATATAAAACTTTTTTTGTTTAATGCTTTTTGCTGTATCTCTAAAAATAAAGTGGTGGGGGTATTCAAAGATTTTTTTCATAACACCATGTATCTGCGAAACGGCTAAGCCGATTTTAACAAACTTGGGTTAGTTCAAAGGAGCTATTCTTGGGCTACAAATGTTGTAATATTTAAAGTTTAATTAGTTTCACATGTCGCCGCTAGATGGCTATTTTCGACATTCCGACAGAAATGGTTAATTTTCTCAAAAAAATTAAATGCATTGATATGATTTTTTTTCCCATGGACAAGTAGCTAAATAATGGCTAAACAAGCTCGCGAAAACCGTATCTCGATATCTTGTTCCTAACCCAATTTACTTACGAAAATCCCTTAATTTTTTTTTAGTATATTTATCTCGAATTTTCTCTTTTATAAAAGTTGTGGCCCTGAAAAGGGCCGATTTTAAAAAGGAAGGTTCTTAGTGCCCCCGCAAATGCTCGAAATGCTGACCATCACGCTCTATGCATTGCTGAAGCCTCTCATGGGTAGGCAATTAATAGAAGCACGCCATGGAAAGAAAACAAATGAAAATATAAATAATTCTTCCTCAAATTGTCAATAGTTGTCAATAGTTTCGCTTTATTTTGAGCAATTTTTCTGTTTACAAAATGCGTTTCACGAATGATGAAGCTGTTGATACGCTTGCGGTTTATTTTGAATGTCTTCAAAATGCCGCAGTAGCTAAAAGAGTTTACGCGGCCTGTTATCCAAATCGACGTCCTTGCGATTGTGAGAGTTTTTCCCCGATTAGTGGCGAGCTTACGAGCCAATGGTAGTTTTCGGCCTGCGTTTCAATGGCAAAAGGCAAAAAATTGGAAGAACACAAGTAAATATCAACTACGTATTGGGGTACATTGAAGGAAATCCTCATGTTAGCACAAGAGCGTTATCGCTTGAGTTGAACATAGCACGAACAACGGTTCAAAATATCTTGAAGGACCATAGGTAAGTTCTAATGGCTATCACAATATAGGTATTTGTTGAAACTTTTTTTTTTAATTACTTTTAGAATGTATCCATATCATGTAGTTCTACATCAGGCTTTAAATGAGGCAGATTTTGATCGCAGGTTGGACTATTGTCATTGGATGTTAGGTATGATACGCGAAAATAGAGAATTTTTATTTCAAATTCTTCGGACCGATGAAGCCACTTTTAATAGTGATGGGAGAGTCAATCTGCACAATATGAACTATTGGTCTGCAGAAAATCCGCATTGGATGCGTGAAGTTCCGCACCAAGGACGTTGGAGTTTAAATGTGTGGTGTGGCGTACTGGAAGGCAAAATTATTGGGCCATATTTTTTTCGAGCAACCCCTAAATGACAATCAGTTGTATGAATAAAGTGTAGCAAATGCTTTTACTCTACCACCGTCTCTTTTTGCTGCATTAAAGCTGGATATGTTTATCTCAAAAAACTTAAGCAAAAGAATTTGCTTCTCTTTTATTGATATGAGCTAATGTCTTTCTTGAATTTTTGGCCAATCAATTACCGTTGTTGTTGGAAGATGTGCCTCTGGAAACGAGGCAAAACTTGTTTTTGCAGTTGGATGGTTGCCCAGCACATTTTGCTATTAATGTGCGAGAGCATATCGATGCAGTATTTCAACAGCGGTGGATTGGAAGAGGAAGTCTGTTTCCATGGCCTCCGCGATCACCAGACTTAACTTGTCTGGATTTTTATTTATGGGGGCGGTTAAAGGATATCATGTTCCAGACTCAACCGACGACCAGAGAAGATTTGAAAAACCGGATTCGTACTGCAATACGAACCATACCCAGAGCCGAAATTAAAACTGCAGTTTTGTCTACCCATGAGAGGCTTCAGCAATGCATAGAGCCTCATGGTCATCATTTCGAACATTTGCGGGAGCACTAAGAACCTTCCTTTTTTAAATCGGTCCTTTTCAGGGCCCTAACTTTTATAAAAGAGAAAATTCGAGATAAATATAGTAAAAAAAAAAAAAATAAATTAAGGGATTTTCGTAAGTAATAAATTTTTTTGCCTATATTTTGGGTTAGGAACTATAGCCACTATTTAGCTACTTTTTCATGGGAAAAAAATCATATCAATGCATTTAATTTTTTTGAGAAAATTAACCATTTCTGTCGGAATGTCGAAAATGGCCCTCTAGCGGCGACATGTGAAACTAACGAAACTTTAAATAATACAACATTTGTAGCCCAAGAATAGCTCCTTTGAACTAACCCAAGTTTGTTATAATCGGCTTAGCCGTTTCGCAGATACAGGGTGTTATTTAAAAAAAAGTTTGAATACCCCCACCACTTTATTTTTAGAGATACAGCAAAAAGCATTAAACAAAAAAGTTTTACATTATCCTCAACTTCAAATATGTGGAATTTTTTTATTAGGTTAATATAGCGGAATTTACAGAAACATCACTTTTTTAGATTCAAGATTGCAGTTACGCCCCCTTGTGGTCATTTTAGAAACTTGAAAATATTTTCCAATTTTGTCTCTTGACCGTTTTAGTAATTACATTTTTTGCCGCAAGTCTCTACGATGGATAGTTTCCCAGATACAGTACCTCGCATTCTTAGTTGGCCACCTTGTACATATCTAACATATAATAAATGATAATGTGTAAAACGCGGATGACACATTCATTATTTTATCAGAACCTAGTGTTATGGGGCGAAACAAAAACAAAGTTAACACTAGAAAAACAATAAATGGTTTGCAGCTAATAGTCTTCTTCTAAAAATGAATAAAACCAAACTTGTAAGTTTTGGAACTTAATTAGAATACAACCTTACCATCAGTATAATCCCATGGTCCTTAAAAGTAAAGAAAGTGTAGCATTCTTTGGAATTCAACTGAACCGTAGGTTCGACGAGAAATGTCAACCATCTTGCTTCTGATATTGCTAAGTATCGCTATACTCTTAAAATAATAATTTACCATTAGCTGCAACACTAACTGCATATCATGAATAATACAGTCACGAATTCGATATGGCATCGTATTTTGGGGTAATTCAGTTGAGTCAAAAAGAATACCGCTCCTCCAAAAAAAGTGTATAAGAATTATATTTGGTTTGGGAGACAGTGATATTTACAAAATTCTGTTCATCAACAATAACAGACCATATATAGGCTATATGTATATGAATGTGTTTGCTTTGTACTGGAAAACAGATCTTTCTTTGATAAGGTAATAAACTGAGCACACTTATGAAACCAGACAGAAAAAAAACTTCAAGCAAATAAAACTATTTTTCCTTATTTGCGAAAAAGCGCTGAATATTCAACGATGAAAATATAGAATAAATTGCCATTACCTTTCAGTAACTGTACTTCTAAACAACTTATTAAAATATTCTTAAAAAGGAAAGCAGATTATATAGAGATTTTATAGTTGAAAAATGGGTCATAGGGCAGCTGTTAGATAGATCCTTGAATATTCTTCCTTGCTTATATCAATACAGGCTTTTGATAATACATTAATGTTGTGTATGTAAATCTTAGCAGGTCACACAATGAGAATATTTTATTTGTTTTTCTACGGAATAGCCAAATGAATGTCTCTCTAAAACTTCTTAACACAGAAAATACTCAAATAAAATAAAAAATTACGACAAAATATTTGTATGTTTTATACCCTACAAAGCATCCAGGAGAAGAAAAAAAATTAAACTTAATCCCGGGATTTATTAAGTTGGATTCCAAAATGCTTAAAAAGAATGCATAGAATGTTACCTCCATATAAATACAGAACTCCATGCTTGACAGCCAGTCCGCAATTCATTCTGGCACTAGGTTGGAATAGCCTTATCCTTTCTTCTGGATTTGTGCTCGCACTTTGGTCGCAAGCAGTTGCAGCGGGCCCGATAGTGACTTTGAAAATTCCATCGTCAGAAATAGTGGTCGATTTCACTGATTCCTTTATTTGTTGGACTTCCATCCCATCTTTAATAGCAACATCCTCGGTTTCTACAGATTTGAAACAGAACACATTTTTTTTTTTAATTATTTTTCTTATACTCAGAACAAAGTTCCAAATGGTAGTCCTAATATAGTTTTTTCTATTATTATGCAATATTAATGATTATCTGAAATAGTATAAACTGACAAAAACGAAAAATCAAGTAATGGATATGCTTGAATGCAATCCAATTCTAACATTAAACCATGACTCAATCATCACACAATTTCTTACATTGCGCTCAAAATGACGTTGCTAATATTGCTTTTCAACCCACAAAAGAATCAAAACCCAAGGGTGCATTTAATTCAAAACGTATCAATTCATCTTTCTTATTAATGTGTAATAGTGTGAGGTACCGATAAGAAAATCGGTTTGGGTTACAGAGCCTTTTCCAAAATTTGCGAAAACAGCAAAGTCAAAGTCAAAAAGATATTTATTGTCTAAAAGAAAAGTTACACTTGGTACCATGCAAATGGATCACGAGCACAATGGACCCTTGTTGGATCTGTGTGTACACCTTAGGAGATTAACTGCATTTTGTATTACTCTAGTATGTATAACAACATGATTTATGTTAAAGTTTACTTAAGAGGTTGTATTCTTTTATACAGTTTCAAATAAAATACAAACATATAAAAGTTTACAAGACAATACAAATGTATATGCTCTAAACAGTGATATTGACACCTCAAACTTATGAAATAGCTCAAGTGTCAGAATAATAAAAATTATATGGAATTTACCTTCCTCACTTTCTTCCTGTTCATCCTCTTTGTTTTTCCTTCTTCTAGGCTTAGCTTCTTTGTCCTTTCTTCCGCTCAATTGTATTTGCCTCCAAATCATTTTTTCGAGATCAAGCTGGTAGAAGTCATTGAAAAAATTTCCAGACAGATTCTCCTCATCTAAAATATTTATCGTGCGATATACTATTGTAAGTTTAACATTCAATCATTCATACACTAATTTAATGAATGTTAACTAAAAGGATATCTAACTCAAACTAACTCAAAAGGTTTATATACAATTCAGAGAACACAAGTTGAAAACATTGATATAAAATGGCATGATGGATAGAAATTACACTTTTATTTGAATTATTTACCTTCTTCTACATCAAAAACACCACCGAAACAATACGCAGACAAGCTGTTCACTGCAGTGACGACAGGCATACTGCATCTGGGTGAAAAATGAGGACCTCCAATTTTGACTTGTTGCCACTTGTACTTGGTCTGTGAGGGGTCATGTTCTAAAAGTACAGAAAAATAGAAATCAAAAGTCACTAAAGATTAATTTTACAAGAATCACATGCATTCCTAGTTTTACAAACGTTAAGATATAAAAACATTTTTAGACTTGAAATAAGTATTTAAATAAGGCAAAAAGCTCGGCATTCCTTTTAATTTTAATTACGACTTACTATCTGGCCCTAAAATAAACGAATCTGTATACACGTGGCCTTTGTCAACGTCTTTTTTAATCCTTTCCTTACTGTATCCACCGTATATGAGTATTCTGCCATCTTGGAGGGGTATCATACAACAACCTGACCTAAAATATAATATCATATTGAGCAATGTCAGATGTGCCCGCTACAATAATTATTGCAAATGAGGGCTAGATGCGTTCAAAGTTCTCTCAGTTGTTTAGTATAAAAAAACATCATGTCATGAGTGCTCACGTTGTTAAAATTTCCGGACCGTGCACGTCTGAATGAAATATTTATCTCGATTTCAAATATGCTTTATAGAACCAATACAGTCTTTAACAATGAGAAAATTTAGTAAAGTAAAATAAATATCTCTTTATTCATAAATCAAGTTCTACTAGCAAATACTACAACTTGTCGGACTTATAGTAAATATCTAATCTTAGGATATAATAATCAATAAAAACAATAAAAAGCATATCAAGTTAGGACTCTTGAAAACATCAGAATAAAACTTACATAGGCAAGTAAACAGGTGATAATTCAAAGATAATCCACGATCCTGTCCTGGCTTGTTATATCAGAAAGTTATGTATATATTTAAAATCATTGAATTTATCTACGGTATCATCCTCTGATACATGGGCGAGTCTGCGAGTCCTCTCCGAAGACATTTAACCTAAACATCTGGTCTTCTCTAATACCCAAGCACGAATATGGGGAACGAAAATAATATTGACTTCTGGTATTATATTTACGAATATCACAGTTTTTTTAAGATACAAATCTAGGATATAAAGCATCTTTCAACTAAAGAAAGAAATTCATAAATAAAGTAATAATAAAAATATAATAACTAACCCAAAGTAACAACGTTAAAGATAACTCCGCATATGGACTGGCAGGTATGAATAAAATGATATAATCAAAAATTTCAGAAAAAAATGCATAAAACAGTTAAATACTAAACAATACATAGATAAAATAAATTCAAAAGGCCAGTAGTCTAACAGACATCATGCATTAGAGCTGCCATTTTTAATATAAAAAGGGAGAAAACTGTTAAAGTTGTCTCAAAAATAAAAAAGCGGTTTACAAGAATCCCTTAAGCCAGCAGAGCAAAGATGTCTCACCACCTTCTTCTGAATCACAAAATAACATTTGGAAATCCTTTGGTACATAAACCTCAAAAAGGACAAGCCATATCGGATAAGGACGCAACTCTAGAGCCAAATAAACTGAGCGAGCCACCTTACAAGATCATGCCTAGTAACCCTAACTGCAAAACATCCAGAAGAGAGCCTAGACGCATGGCTCAGGACATGGTTTTCAAATTTTAGATGGCCTTTAATAAAAAAACAAAACGGAAACCTGCAACTCTCCCTGACAATACAGTCTTTACCACGCTCATCAAACATAAGACCCTGAACATTACCTTTAAACCCAAAACATTGTCTTGTCAAGATTAACACGGTTTTTGAAGCCGACCCAGAAACGACTCTCTGAGTGCGTTTCGATAGGTGGGATTTTAGCATGGATTTTAGCCACTATAAAGCCACGCTTTTAAAACCCATATCAATTCAGCTTCAACAACCGTATTTCATGCTCTACACAATCAAAAGCTTTGGTCAGACCACAGAACACCGCCGATATAGTCCCCCAGAATTAATGGACAGATACACACTGTCCAGAAACCTAAAAATGCCACAACTAACCCAAACTAACTTAAAAATAGCATAATGTGTCCCCCGTCCAGCCTGAAATCTAAACGGATTTACAGTTAATAAACCGTGGTCATGCAAAAGAGAGACAATTCTGTCCTTAGCAAGCCTCTTAAGGGTATATAAAATTGATATCGGACGAAAGCCACAGGGCTGGTGTAAGTCCCTATTCTTGGCACCATATCGGAAAAAGCCAAAGAGCCCTTAACATTGTAGACTCCTGGTGCAGAGAAGAACAAATGTCAGTTAATCCATATCAAACAACAGTGGTGACATTCACCAAAAGGAGAGATTTAACAGGGCTAAAGCAAATAAGGCTAGCTGGAGAAGCTATACCCTTCTCCAAAGAGGCCAAATACCTGGGAGTCATATTTGACCAAAAACATACATGGAACACGTACATCCAAAAAGTGGCGCTAAAAGCCACAATGGCTTAGGTATATGTATAAGAATGTGTGGAAAAAACTGGGGATTGAACCCGAAAATTACTTCATGGTTATACACAAGGGTGGTTAGACCCATGGTAACATATGGAGCAATCGCCTGGTGGACGAAAACCAGACAGGTAGAGGCGATGAGAAGGCTAAATGGGGTACAGAGACTACCTTGCCTCTGAGTTACCGGAGCCATGAGCACAACGCCAACATCAGCGATGGAGGTATTATTAGATCTACCCCCACTCCATGTTCTCATATAAGGCGAAGTCAAATCGGTCTGTCTAATACAAGGCCAAACACCACTAACGATGGGACGCGGCACCGAAAAAAATAAACTATACTGCGATATTAAGGAGGATAAAATCCTAGTATTGCCCTCGGACCGCTCCACTCCGCAGTATAGCTTTGAAATGACATTTTCAACACAAATACCACCAAGAGACCTATGGATAAAAGGCCCACCGATAAGGACAGACATAGTCTGGTATACAGACCGCTCAAAAACCGACCAAGGAATAGGAGCCGGAATCTACGAACCAAGGACAGAGAGCAAAATCTCGATACCTATGGGCACACTGGCCACAGTATTTCAGGCGGAAATTACAGCTATCATCCTCTGTATTCGCTATGTACGTTACACGACGCGACATCTGGTGATACAAAATGTGGCGAATTTCTTAGAAACACGTCAAGTACATCGGAAACGATTTAAAATTCAAGAAAAATTGTTGATTTTAGTGCAATATAATTAGTTCTGCAGATAATACGTTGTCATATGAGAATATTTATTGTATTCAGCATAATACTAAAACTTTGTAGGTTATGAAAGCGTAATCATGAAAGTATCATAATAATAAAAATAGCATTGTGAAATTGATACGATTAAAAATTCGATTCATGAAGTTTTACTGAAATTACTTTAGAATGAATGAAGACGATTTAGAATAATTTATTTTTTCAATCTGGAAATTGATAAACAAACTGAAATTAATTTATTAAATATATTTTTCGGGATTATTAAGGCCGTTTTACATGCTGCAAGACAACCCGCAATTCTCTTGCAGCAAGACGTTGCAAGAGCAAGACGATAGTTGCAACGATTCTTGCACTTTGGTTTTACATGTCGCAATTCTCTTGCAATTGTGACTTCTACCAACCTTTGAAATCAAAACACATACTGTAGCAGCAATTTTTTTTCTATTTATCAATTTGTTTTTCGATATTTGATTCATTTTATTTATACATAAAAAGTAACAATCAAATATCAAATAAACAAACATCCATCAACTGTCAAGCGTGTCTAGTGACTTTATCGGGTCTTGGTGAGACTGATATTACTAGAATTTCCCCCAGACTTGCACTTGCAGATATATATCAAGCAGAAGTGATATTGCAAGTGCAAGAGATTTGTGACTTTGGATCAGCTGGGTCTCAACTGCGCATGCCTTCTGGCAATACTCTTGCGTCTTGCACAAACTCTTGCAGCATGTAAAATATATATATATCACACAGGTTATGATACTTACCCTTGTTGGTTCTGGTGTCATATGAGCACCGTCGATTTTGAAGCATTTTTTGGGTTCTATGGAAAGATTACATCAAATGTGACACATTAACGCAAAAACATTTGCGGATGAAGCACATTTTCTCAAAATAAATTGAAAATAAAAATTTAACATACATTTTTTCCTAATAAACACAATTCCGGTACACTTTGTCCTAAGGTATGATCGCAGAAGGTTAATAATAACATAATATAAAGCTTGTTAACATATAAATTGCAAATAAAACTGTTTTTTGCACTTTAAAACCATAATATAATATTTATGAGATAAACGTCAACATGACTATTTCTTAAAACATTATTATATATAGTAGAGTGCTACTTATAACTTATTTTGCCTTGTGTGGGCACCTCGGGGTTACAAGCTGAAATTTTCACAGAATGAAGGTTTTAGTATATTAATTCGAAATCAGAAGGTAGTCAAAAATTAGAACGTGCATAAGGGCAGTATACCTAAAAATCGAGATTATTATATGAACGTCTAGGATATTAATTTATGAATGTTTTCATATAAAATTCATCTACATTT
>MU188261.1:17928-56932 GCA_016904865.1 Pissodes strobi | reverse complement strand
AAGACTGCCGCTACCTGAAGATCGCCAGGACATTCTTGCGGCCACTGCTAAGAGAGAAGCAAAAATCAAATATAATACATGCAAGCGAGCAAGAATAACCACGCTTCACACAAACAATAGATAAACAGATGGAATCACCCTCCTCACGAAATGTACAATAAGACTGCGTAGAAGGACAAGATCAAATAGAGATTTCAAACAACCAACTACAAAACATTTTCGAGATCAAACAAGAACTAAAAAAAAATGAAAACAAGTCTAACAATCTAAGTAGGTAGCAATTCAACTATGAAAAATATTCTTCCAAAATTACACTTTAAGAAAAACACAAACTGTTAATAGATCTGATGACAGATAATTCCTTGCGGGTTATTTAGATACCACAAGCACACTGGAAGACATTCATACATTAATATATGCAGCGACCTCAGTAGTTCTAATATCTAACAAACAGAAATCTTTAAAACACACAAACCAAAAATCAAAAGCAACGAAACACATATAAATGGCAAAGGATAATTGAAGACAATATAACAAAGTTGATAGTAGATATAAGAAGGCTAACGCAGTATATAAATGAAAACATATTAAAAAATATTAAAACACACTTAAATTATAGCAAAAGTAGACAGCAAACAATTGCAGAAACGTTGGATACACTTAAACAAAAATTAACAGCATAATTAGCATGCCTACGCAGGTACAAAAAATCTAATTACGGAAAAACAGATAATGCTCTCTTCAACCGCAATGAAAAACTATTTTATAAGAAAATAGGAGCAACGAAAGAAGTTAAAATAATACCACCAAGTAGAGAAGAAATGACCAAATTCTGGGAAGGAATATGGTCAAAACCTATATATACAACATACTCGTACAGTATTAGGGATCAGAGAACAGTAGAATAGGCAGCAAGAGATAAAAGAGCACACCGAATACAAAATATCAACAGAAGAACTGGCAAACATTATAAAAACCCACATAACTGGAAATGCGCAGGAGCAGATCAATACAAAATTTTTGGTGTAAACAGTTCATGTCGATATATAAATACTTAACCCTTAACCGGTGACGTGTTGTCTCACAGACTGCGCCAAAATAATAATCATTCCTTAATGGCGAATTTAAATGTCGAGAGGGGTGTCATGCTATCTAATCTACCCCCAACTGGCACAAACTAAGTAGCCTAATTATGAGCAGTGGTGTGTCAGTCTTTCTTAAGTTATTCCAGTTTTGGTATCGAGAGTAGTCTGTCGGACTACGCGTCCTTTTCCGTTTTAAATTTTTTGCATTGCTGGCGATACGCAATTTTGTTAAAAACTTTTTTATATATATATTTTTGTTAAATTCACCTCTTACTACCATGTCCTTTTCGAAAAGATCCCTATTTTTATTTTTTCAAAATGTTTTGATTGATTTCCTATAACATATTTGTTTCCTCTTTATTCTATATATTAATACATCTACCCGTAGCTTTTTTTTTAAATATTGTAAGATAAGTTGCCTTATATTTTTTTAGTTGAGGAAAAAAATGTCAATTTTCACGTAAAATTGTATGTTGTTTTTTAATTTTCGCCGTTTCGAACCAAATAGTCACTCAGACTACACGTCACCTATTATGTCTCAAAGTAGTCACGTCTCCGGTTAAGGGTTAATAGAAAAACCAAATTTATTATTACGATTCCTAACAGAGGCGAAAACATGTATAAAACAGAAAAAGTACAATACTAAACCCAGCTAATTATCGACCAATAAGTTGTTTGCAAACATTGTATAAAATAATAACATCAGCAATATGCACGAAAATAGAAAACCTTTAAAATATGATGTAATTTCGGAAGAGCAAAAAGCCGTGGTCAAGGATGCAAGGAACAGTAAATAATAAATCCTGTGATAATGAAAGCAACAGAAAAGCAACAAAGAAACAAGAGAGCCCTCGACTCTGTGCCGCATTCATTACAAAATACATCTAACTGTAAGAAATTTCCTGTCAACCGTCATGAATACCTGGAGACAAATCATGCATTTAACAAGAAAGAACAAAGAAGAAATAAAAACAAACACCACAAAAATTAAAAGAGGAAATTTTCAAAGAGACTCACTAAATGTATTATGGTTCTGCCTCTGTCTGAGTCCGCTCTCCAATGCATTAAATAATACAAAATAAGGTTTTCAGGTCAAACATTAGAACAAAGTAGAACACCAAATTCCTTCTTTATATGGATGCCATCAAAATATATACACCCACACAGACACAAATGAGAGGACTACTAAAAAATATAAAGTAAACAACAATAGATATTGCAATAGAATTCAGAATTGGTAAATGAAAAGCATTATGTCTAGAATGAGTCAAATGGAAAGACGAAATAGACACAGAAACTCTTAACAACGAGTTACTGGATAAGATTCAGAAAGATGAAATATACACATATTTGGGATTTCAGCAGAACGCAAGGATAGGCCACACAGCAACAAAAAAGAAACTAACTACAGAATATAAGAAACGCTTATTCAAAGCTGATGAACAACAGACCCAGAAATATAAATATATAGAAAACTCCACTCAAACTCATGCAAAACAAGACTTACAATAGATAGTATGAATAAGAGGACTCATATACATTCTCATACTCCAAGCAAATGAGATACAAATCCTCACAAAATACTTCTGCAACTAATATACTTCCTTGCACAGAGTAGTGACACAAACAGTTAAAGAATACAGACCGCTGAATCTCTTACAATCCGAACCACAATCACAACGGATAGAAAGAAACACCACAAGATAAAAGGAAATAAATTACAGGGAAAGTACTTATACGCAAAGAAAACATATAAAAGTGGCTACACAAAGAACAATTTCACCCAGAAACACGAGGACTTATATTATCGATGAACCAGCTATCAAAAGAAGCACAATATTATATTTCACACGAAACATTATATTGGAAAATAATGGGTTCAAACTGTACCAAATAGTGCACTATATAAAAATCGGCCTTTCCTATTGGTCGATCCGCATGGCCCTCCGCTCGCTTCGCTCGCTACGGGGGCTCAAGGAAAGGAAACTAACCAGGTGCTAACCTAAACTAACCCAAGATATACCCAAAATCAAGAAAAAAGCTGTTTAGAAACATAATCTTTAAAAAAAACAAAAAAAAAGCAACGGGGTTTGAACCCGGGCCATCCAGGTGAGACCCAGTTGTTTAAACCTCTACACCACGAGAGCTTGACAGAAACCGATTGCATTACGAAGACATATTGTAATACGAGATGGATCGACCAATAGGAGGGGTCGATTTTAACATAGTGCACTATTTATGTAAAGGATCTTAAAATGCTAGTGATACCAACACATTTCAACGTCAGCAAGAAATACACTTAAAAAACGAAAAAGTATACTCTTTGGCAATAGAAGTGGAAATAATCTGGAAACAGCAAAGAATGCAAATCATTCCACTCGTAATATTCACATCAGGCATCACACATCAAACATTCACGCATCATCTGAAACAATTTCAGCTAGACACACAGAGATACATCATCATATACTGAAAGCAATAACACCAAAGATCATCGACATAGCCCGAACTTTTCTCAAGCAATAAGCACACTGGGCAGATTTGGTACACACTTGCCTGCCTAGGAAAAAACCGTGAAAAAATAAGAAATGATAATAATAATAATAGTAATTGTCACGGGTCGATTTGACTATCGTATATCGAAGCGTAAATAACATTAGAACTCGTCGCCGTCCCTATAGTTTCAAGCGCAAATATTTTATTAGCGTAAAACCCTCGTAGGTTCCGTCCAGCTTTCGTGAAGCTCCGACGATATTCTTGTCGAGGCAATTAAGTGTAAAGTTTGCGTCGCTAGACAAATTTCAATTTTGGATGGATTGAATTTGGCGCGTAAGGACCCCGAGATTAACGTCTGTGGTTTCTAGCGTTTCCTGTTCCGGATAGCCATGTTAGCGTGAATATAGCTATGTTACCGTGAATCTTTGACGTCGCGGGTAAATGATGGGTGGTAACCTTAACGCATACTGTTTTTGGATTGGGTGTCGAGTCGGGCATCGCGCGCAATTACTTAATTAACTTCGGAATAATTAGGAAATTTTATTAGATGGACTGGTTTAACGACAATGCCCTTTTGGCTACTCCGAGTTGTTTTTATGGTAGATGCCGATACATCGAAATCCCAGGTTTCTATTGTCTAAATCCCTTGGATGAATTATTAAGAGGAACATGTGACTTGTAAAAAGTGGTCAATAGACGGGGTCAAAAAGATATTTTTCACAGTTTTAAAAGTTCGGCGTCTACTAAGAGCTGGGCGTCGCGACGCATCGAAAATATAAATCGATTGCAGGGACTTTGAAACGAAAGTACATGCTATTTAAAAACTTTTTTGTAATATACTGAAAATTGTTTACTTTACTCGTTCCTGTGTTATACCGGTTTATAATATAAAATTTTTGATAGACAGAAAATGTGATTACCGAGGCGTTTTACAAGTAGAATATTAGGTACTATGGCAACCATTGTTATCAAAATTGTTTCAATTATTACAATCGATAGAGGTTGTCATTGCTGGTTCAAAGATATTGTCATAAGGAATATCAAAATTTTGTTTTCGATTTGAATTATATGAAAATGGTCCAATTTAGCAACGAAGAGAAGGTAGACATGTTATTGGTGTTTGGAGGATGCAGGTCAAATTGTAGGGAATCAAAAAGAGTTTACTCACAGCGTTATCCGCATAGAATGGGACTCTTCTATGCAAACACTTTTCAAGTTTATGTAAAAACTTAAGAGAACATGGCAGCTTCGTAAAACCAAAAACAAATAGAGAAAAGACGACTACAAGTGATGAAAATGCTGCTGCTGTAATTCAGCAGGTTGATTATAGCCCCAAGATATCCCTATCAAAAATAAAAGGAAATACCGGTGTTTCCATAAGTTCATCGTGGAGAATCCTAAATAGAAATTCTTTCCGCCCTTACAAAACTAAACTAGTCCATAAATTAGAACCAGGTGACCCCGCTAGAAGAATGGATTTCTTAGCAACATTTCGTGATTTGTATAGCCAAGATGAAATTTCTTTTTCTCGAACATTCTATGGAGCGACGGAAGTCGATTTAATAATAATGGAATCGTTAATAGACACAACTGTCGTTTTTGGTCCGAAAACCATCCTCACTGGATCAGAGAAAGAGGTAATCAGCGAGTTTTTGGTATTAATGTTTGGTGCGGCATATTAAATGGGTTCCTTATTGGACCGCACTTTTATGAAGGTACCTTAAATGCAAACCGATATTTAAGATTTCTTCAAACGACACTTCCGGATTTGATAGAAGAAGTGCTTCTGGAGACTAGAATGAGAATGTGGCTTCAGCAGGATGGAGCGCCTGCACACAATGCCGAAAGTGTAAGGATGTATTTAAATAGAGAATACACCAACAGATGGGTTGATACTAATGGACCGATAAGGTGGCCGGCGAGGTCCCCGGACATTACACCACCAGATTATTTTCTATGGGGTTATCTAAAGGACGTTGTCTATGAAGAACCTATCGAAGATTTGGCTGATCTTATTAACAAAATTAGTGCAGCATGTGCCGCTATTACACGAAGGACGCTTCTACAAGTGATCCAAGCCCATCTATTGAAAGTTTTTGATAGTTGTGTTCGAGCAGATGAACATAATTTTGAGCAAAATTTTTAATTGATTTTATTATGTACTTAATTGTGATAATAATTTTGTTTATTAGTTTGTAGTTTAGTTTAGTTTATTAACTCCTTTGTTCACAACTAAATAAAGGCTAAACATATCAAAATCAAATATTCCTATAAAATAAGCCTACGAAAAAAAGACAAATTTATTATTGTAGATGCTGATTCTAGATGTGGAATTCTAATTACGGAATCGTAGTACGAGGTTCTAGTTGCAGATTCCCTGTAGGGTAGAAAGAACCACTTTTACTTGGAACCTGACGAAATTGGCTGTTGGATTTACATAGAAAGATGATGGTCAATTTATGGACATAATTTTACAGGAGGTCTATTGTCAAGATAAGTTTTAATTTTAATCCACATTAACTTCTATCTGTCAATGTTGTACCAGAATTTTTAACTACGCTTTAGAGACTTTTATATTTAAACAAAATTTAGGACCCAAATAGTATTCTAAATCGCTTAAATATTTTCTTTAATATATAATAACAATCATCACAATTCGTTAGAGTATATATATGATACCTTTTGTGAAGTGTAGCTACGCCGGCATAGTTCCATTAGTTACTTCTTACGGGTACTAGATTTATGGATAATCTCTAGTGCAAATTATAACCGAGGAAGTTTATTCATTCTAAATCTTTTCTTCTTTATTTTGGCATTGATATTAAAACGTAACATAGCATTTTGAAGGATACGATTTCTGTTAGAAACTTGCAACTCGGGCTTTTGGAAAGGCTATACCTACTAACCGAGTTGAATTAACTTAGTATAGTTTATGTGATAAGTCCGGTAATTTTATCACCGTCTAGCTGGCAGGTTACAGCAGTGCGTTTCGGAGAAATGAATTTTCAAAATTTTAATACCTTTTTCTAATACCTTTTTCGAAATTTTAAATTACACTGTCAGGTTGACAAGAGGTTGTGCCTAGTTAGACAGTAGATTGGGTTATTTCGAAATTTCACTATGGGGTAGCTAGGTTCTTTCAACCCAGGGAATTCTCTTATAAGGCTAGAGGAACTTGCTCCTATTTTTACTCCAGAATAAAAGTATTGGCCTCATATATCTGGCATTATTTTGTGTGAATCTTAGAATCTAGATCTTGAGTGGTAACGGTGCAGGTAGCGTAGACTTCGACATGTAATTATTATTTTTTAGTTTTTTTTTCTGTGTCCGTATAAACAACGATAGAGCTTGCCAATAAAAGTAAACTTAGTGGCGTCCAACCCCGAATTGGACTTTAACCTATTTTTAATTTAATTCCATATCCAAGTAGAGTTAATTTCACAATTCTGTAGAACAAAATTTTTATCGTGTAAACATGCCTGTTATGAACGAAATTTCAGTTGAGTATAGGACAGTCGAGGTCGTTTTATAGAAGCTTTGTTGAGGGTTGAGGGGACAGTTTATGAGGTAGACGGGGTCGTTGAAGATGCGAAATATCCAAAATATAATGCATTGCGTTACCTTGATTAAAGCCGTATATTTTTAACATTTGTGAAAATAAAATTCTTGTTTTTTTTTTGAGAACACCTTTAACCAAGTCCTAAATAAAGGTGACAAAAAATAAACGAACATAATTTTATTAACAGAAGAACAATTGAAACTGACGAAATATGTAATGATTACAAAAGTTAATATTTTGTCGCGGAGCCATCTCTTTGTATGACTTCGTTAAGTCGACGCGACAGGGCACTGAATCATATAAGTTTCTAAGCAAATTCAGAATCTCGTTCAAACTTTGCCAGGTTTCCCGAATGCCATCTACTAACTCCTCTCTGTTTTGGAGACTAAAATTCATTGTATTCATTTTTTTAAATATTATCTCCCAAATGTTTTCAATCAAATTTAAATCCGGACTTTTAGCGGGCCAGTTCATAACGTTAATGTTATGTTCCCCAAACCAGTTTTGGATAATTATTGCCATATGAACCGGACAATTGTCATGCTGACATAGAAAATTATCGTCCTCAAAAAATTTGCTCACTGATGGCAGCATAACGTTTTCTAAAATGTTTCTATAAACCAAGGCTGTAAAGCGTTGTTCAGCAATGCAACAAATTCCCAGCCCCTGCACACTGATCCATACCCAAACATTTACGGAAAATCTTTCTGATCCATCTGTAGGCACAACAAATCTTTGACGAAAAACAGATCTAGGTCGATAAACTTTAATTTGCCCATTACGAGAAGATTTAAATGCATTTTCGTCCGTAAAGATAACTCGATGCCAGTAGTCCAGACCCCGCTATATATTGTTAAGCGCAAATAACACCCTTGCCTGCTTATGTTCAACATTAAGAAGCATTTTTTGTGGCCACACGATTTTTAATATTGGAAGCTTTAATTCGACCAGAAACTGTTGAAAGAGATCCAGGAAAGCCTATTTGTGTTGCAGCAGTTTTCGCCGTTTCAAAAGGGTTTTCTGTATAAGGAACTCCACCAGATTAGCATCCTCTTGATCATTCGATATTCTATTTCTTCCACTTAGGTGTAGTGGTTCAATACTTCTCTCCTGCTCCCATGTTCTCTTTATTTTTAAAACTGTGTTTTTATTTATATTTAGAATCGCCGCTAATGCTCGAATTGGCACCCCGTCTTCAACTGGCCCAATAATTCGAGCTCTTACAAACTTTAACGCTGGAGGCATAATCGGTTGATAATGAAAAGGCGGATTGAAAAATAATTTTTGAAACTGACACGCGTGTGACATTAATCAAAAATTATTCACAATTATTTTAGTGTGACTTTATGTTGATATTTTAAGGTCAATTTACACAATACAAAAAACCGTGTCTGTTATATTTTTGAAATTAAGTGTACATCATTTTGGAACTTGATAGTGGGTAAAGATAAAGTTCGAACCACCCTGAGCCGAGCTAGTCTAGGTGATTGATTGCAGACGGTGCTGGTTGAGCTATAATGAAGACTGGTGTCGACCGACTTTCAAGGTATACATCTGATTATAGTTTATTTATTTGGTATTTCTTAATTTGATAGCAATCTGTCGTTCAGCGCCATCTGCAGACTATCTTTATCTTTAAATTGAATAACAACAACGCGTCCAATTTCAAATGAGTTTTTAGCAGTAGTTCTATCTAGAATACAAGCAGTAGCGTGATATAATTTGGGATTATATAACAATAGGCATGTGTTTAGAGAGACCATTCGTAATTCCACTTTTGTCGTTAATCAGATTGAAAATACAAAATATATCTCGATATCAAATAATCCTCACTATACCAGAGGATTCCAAAACGTTTAAGGAAGTAGGTTTAAAATTAGTATACCAAACTCAGTTTAACATTAAGAAATTATTGGGTGGTCCAACGGACAAAATTGAAATATTGGAAAAAAGTGGAATTTATGAAATTGCATGGATGTATGGATTGTAACCAAAAATATGTTGGGCAAACTAGAAGAATTTTCAAACTGGATTCAAAGAACATAGCTCTTTTAAAGTATGGTAGGACAGAAAAATCAAGTGTTACCGAGCATGCCTTTGATAATAATCAGAGAGTATCAATTAAATATTTAAAATTATTTCATAATATATCTGATAGGAGATTATTACATGCATATGGAAATATGGAAATTATTAAATGTAAGAATAGTTTAAATAGAGATAGAGTGCCTATTCCGTATAGACCACTATATTGGTTGACCGAGCTTGGCTAGTAGGATTCCAGGATTGGTTAGTCTGTATAAAATAGTTAGGTATATTCTAAGTTTAGTTCATCATCATCTGCTGATGATGCCAACATGGTTAGCGAAATGCGTGTCAAGTGCAAAAATTCTGTTTCGGTATTGTGGATAAAACTTTTAGTAATTAATCTAAATATCTGCTGCTGATTTTGTCTGGCAAATTATTTTAAAACTAACTTAGGTAAGTTAAATTAAAAAATGCAATTTTTGGTCTGAACCTAACAATGTGAGCTTAGTGTGTAAAGTTCTGAAGAATGGAAGTCAGAGAAGAGATTTCTTTCAATTCCTGGCTAGGTACCATTAACTGCATTCCTCTATATAAACTATTAATATATTAACGCGCAAATATTTCAAGCTAGACCCCCTAATTTGCCACAAATATTGTTTATTGAGGCATTAAACCTTTACCCATCAAGTGTGCATCAAAATTATTAACTTCTACTACCTACCTACGTGTTATTATTTTTTTCTATGAAATTAACTAACCTCTAAATAGTCACTTGAACAGTCAGGATTTGTTCCAATATTTAATGTGTATACATGAAACAATAGCCTTTTGTTAAGGGGTACTGAAAATCGCCAGTAACATTCTCTGAAAAAAAAACACAAAATAGAGGTGAAAAATGCGTACAAAGAAAGTATTATACGTGTTAATGCTCAAGAGTTCTTTCTCTCTGAATTTATCGTTTTAGATTTATAAGAATTTTTTCCAAAACCGTCACCTATACTTATATCTACTAATTAAACTAA
Organism: Pissodes strobi; assembly: GCA_016904865.1. Classification (NCBI taxonomy): domain Eukaryota; kingdom Metazoa; phylum Arthropoda; class Insecta; order Coleoptera; family Curculionidae; genus Pissodes; species Pissodes strobi. The sequence continues at coordinate 46,742 of MU188261.1, read as the reverse complement.
TTTCAATTAAAAATGGCATGGACATAATGTTTTATCCTGCCGCTAAAGATGAAGCACGTAGAAGCGTTTACAGCAGATAACAAACCGTTACAGACGTTTGCAACGTTGTATGGTATAAAATAATAGTAATTCTTGTTAAGTCAATATAAATTTATTTTTGTTAGAAAGACAAAGGTCAACACTACTCTTGAATTAACAAAGCCAACGATGATGTGGAAGATTTGCTAGATATATCTACGTTTTTAAGAAAATGGCAAAAGCATTTGGCAGTTTATCTAAAGTCCACTTAAGTGCATTTCTAAATTAAAGATCTTTCTCAGAAATTTTTATAATGCAAAACTAGTTTGGATAAATGTGCTTTATTTAGATCTGAGGGTTGTTCTGGAAGCAAGAAAGAAAAGGATGCAGGTTTTTTTAGAGGTAAGAATGGACTTAATTCCACTTCTTTAACACTAAATAATTATATTTATATATATACACACCTATTATTAGGATAACTGTTAGGCCAACCCGGTGATACTATCATACCAATACCTTCTCTTGAAAGTATTCCTCCACATGCTGAAAAATGTAGTAACATGAGTATGCAATATTTACAGATAAATAAATAAATAATAGCGAAGAGACTTATGGAATAGGAAAGGTATAAAATACAAAAACCATCAGAAAATATCAATTTAGATAACGTAGGTTTAAATATATGATTTATCTCAATATCTATTACCTGTATACACTGGGCAAACGTAAATTAGATCTAATATATCCCCTATATTTTCGTTACTGATTTCTAAAAAGATTTAAATTGTATACCATTTATGTGAAATTATAAACATATATTTTCTCAACTATTAAGACGTACATTTTGTTTTATCAGAAGTGTGCAAGAAACGCATTTTTTCTACGACTGGCTTGAAAACGGTAGGTACTTATACGATTCACACACATTGTGAAAATATTACCCGAAAAGTATACTTTTCACACGGTGTGTGAAAAAATGTATTTGATTTAATAATCTGTTTCACAACCCGTGTAAAAAAATTATTTGATAAACGGTAAAATTCGAAGTAAAATATTATAGTTAGAGTTGTAGAAAAAATTAGTGTGCTTGTGGACCACACACCAGAAATGAAAGTTCATCCCCCAAAAGGGAAACAGAGAATAGTCTACAGGCCTGCACAGTTTACGTGTCTACAAGCTTGAAACTAAATTATAATGAATGCGTCAAGCACGTTGGTATGTAGTTTGGTCATTCTCATTATAGTGACGCTCGCTTCGGGTTCGAACCACGCAAAAGGAACTTTCATTTTATTTAATCTTATTCTTCAGGGTGTGAGCTTGGAGATAATAGTGGAAGGCAAAAAGACATTATAACAAAAAGTCTTTAATTATATATTTTATGCACGTAACAAAAAAATACCCCTAAAATTATTTTTATTTTATGAAAATTCCCTGAAAAGAATGGTAGAACATAATATACAGCAAACCACATTAAGGTAGCAAATGGGGTGCTATGTCTAGTAACTGAGACTAAGTGGCTAAATCTACATAGTGGCGATAAATACGGAACGACTACCAGCTTGTGCTACTAAAATGGGTGTATTAAGTATTTGTTACTATATAGTCCCATGCTTAGTCACCGAATAGTCCCAGTACCTTATATTTTAGACCTTAAAGTTACGATGCATTTGGGTAATATTGTTGGTCCTAAAATAGTAGCTGCGACTATGGTGTGTTATTATAAAATTACGGGTACTATACTATTTTGACGTTTTGCTACTATAAAGTTGTAGAAGCTGAAGAAGTTTTCACTTCAAAAATGGAGGCTTAACATCATTACCAGGAAATAGTAGGACTTTGTTGAGTACACCGAGATCTTGTGGCATTTTTCCAATGGGAAATGGAGAATTTTAATACAACGGAATAAGGAAGATTTTAGTATCCCCTTTATTCCAAGTGAACAACCTAAGATCGGTATCGCTAATTTTTAATATTGATGGCTTGCATCCATTTAATAGTTCTTCGTTACAATATTGGCCGATACTACTAAAAATTCATGAATATCCTTGTAATCAACCCATGATGGTGGCTGTTTGTTGCGGAGAGTCAAAACCTCCATTACAAGAATTTTTGCATGAATTTGCAACGGAACTAAATGTGATTTTGGGTTAGTTTGGGTCAGATGAGGGTGTAGGAACTGTAGGCTTTAATGCGATGGATGGTTGTATAAAATTCACCGTTACTCGAAAATATGATAAAGATGGGAGGTATATGGGTATCCCAAAAGTTGATTGCCCTTTAAGAACGAATGAAAGTTTTCGTAGGGTTCTAGATGAAGATCATCACAAAAAAGAATCTCCAATAATAGAACTGCTAATACATATAATTGAAGATATAATCATAGCACATTCCTTACGCCTATTTCATTTAGGTATTTTTTCCAACTAACTTCTCAAAATTAAAGATCAAATATATACAAAAGGTTAAAATGTATAACACATGGGTTAGTTAGTTAAAGAAAATGAAAACTAGCTGGGTAGGATAGTTTCAGTTATTGGCTGTAGTTTCAAAGTCATTTAATAGTTCTTGTATTTATTTATTCATGCTACAAAAACAATGGGCTATCTATTCCAATTCAGGTTGTGGTGATAAAATAGTTTTCTAACACTTGTGGAGCAAAAATTGTCAATAAATAAATATCAATTAAAAAAATACTATGAATTTTACACACAAATTACCAGCAGACCTTTAAATAAATTAATGTATTAATAAAAGTAAAATGTTGCTATAAGACGCATTGCAGTGGTAGACGGAGCTATATAGTAACATATGGAACATATTATATTGTCACCAAACGCTTGATTGTCTGACTTTTTGGGTGTTGAAAGTAACTTTTTAGTTTCAGTAGTTCCCATAGTGTAAAAATTTAAAAAATAGGTAAAAGTAAAAAGATCCAAAGTAGTAACGGATACTACAAAGTCACTTTTGGGTAGTAACAACTTAGTCACTTAGCAGATCTTTTAAAGTAAAAAATGGGTAGTCCCCCCTACTTTATAGAGAAGGGCCTATTTTTATCGTAGCGAAGTGTAAGTCAGCTATTTTTTACGGTCACGATTTTCAATGGATTTTTTTTTCTTCGTATATTTTCCATTTTTCTTTATTTTCCCAAATTTTATATTGCTTTAAGCATTTATTTTTCTAACTAGAACTCAAATACACTTTGTACATTATGAAATATTATTTTTTATATTTTTGATATTATTTTTTCTCTGTAAATTTCTACAAAACTACGTTAACTTGAGAGCGTGTCAAAATATTTCCATCTGAACTGGTTATATTTGTCAATAAAGTGATGTGCGTTTTATTATTATTGCTGGAAGTACCCGAAATACGCGTTTAAAAATCATTATTTTCATCCTATACTTGGAACTATTTTATATATAACACTACATTATTAACTGTAACATGGTCATGACTCCGCGACGTCATAGTATATTATTTCATTTGAAACCTTTTTTACAAAGTAGAGGTTGCTAGAGGAACGTTTAGTGGTAGTTACCAGGCGGTCACGTAGAGGTTACTACGTAGCAGGATAGTGATTGCTACTACCATTTCACTTTATAGTATCGAAATATAGTGGCAACGTTAGTCCTTGGGACCACCCTTTATACTGCCCAGTTACCCTAAATTCTTCCCCATTTTAGTAGCAGCTGCGTGACCGCTAAATGCATTTTAAGATCCTTTACAGGCGTAGGCGACTATGTGAAAATCGGTCTGTCCTATTGGTCGATCCATCTCGTATTACAATATGTCTTCGCAAAAGCTCTCGTGGTTGAGAGGTTTAGATGGTTAGGTCTCACTTCTGCGGCCCGGGTTCAGACCCCGTTGCTTTTTTTATTATTATTTTTTAAGATTATGTTTCTAAACAGTTTTTTCTTGATTTTGAGTATGTCTTGGGTTAGCACTTGGTTAGTTTCCATTTTTTGAGCCCCCGTAGCGAGCGAAGCGAGCGGATGGCCAGGCGGACTGACCAATAGGTGAGGCCAATTTTCACATATTCGCCTACGCCTGTAAAGGATCTTAAAACGCGCCGCTAAATAGCGGCAACGTAGCCGCCGATAGTGGCGTTCTACTTGATGGTCGCTTTCGTAGTCCCAGGAACGTACCCGATACTATGTGTGTTGCTTGGGTTGTGAGCACTTCCGATAAATCTGTAAGTTCTGATGCTGGCAAATTTATATGGTTTTAGGTTCGAAGATAACTAAATAACAAATAAACTGAAAATAGGCAACGTTGAATTAGAAAATTATCTCAAATATAGATATAGAATAATAATCAGCGACGGATTCTTGATTAAGTCATTTCGTGAGTTTGTTGTGAAATCCAAATAGCCTTCAAATAATATGCAAAATATGCTGAAATTCTTTATTAAACTAATACAGTGCGACTTAATTCTAATTATTTTCCTCACTACATCGTTATGATATAATCAACCCACGTAAATGTAATGCTTACGAACAACAGACTCGTTTAGAACAAATGGACTATAAATTCATCTCAGTTAGACAAGAACCAAACAACTTTTACTATACTTGAATGACATCAATCATGAATAAACACTTGTTATATTTTGAGGCTTCAGAACCGGGTAGGGGGAACCAATTCCAGAATCGAGTTATAGAACCCGTAGACTGTATAATGTGTATATTTTGATTTTGATAATTAATTGATTGATCTCACTCTTTTTATTATGTGGTATTTCGTAATTTATTTATTTAATTTTCTAATACTACTCGTTTTATGGTGAACAAAACTCTAAGCGATGAACAAATACTTACCGTTAAAAAACTCTTTACTTCAATAAGAGACAAAATAATACGAGCTTATCAAGTGTTGAAAGTCCTATATAAGATTCCTACTTCGTGTGTTGAATATATTGACCCTGAAGTGTTGGAAGAAGACATAGAAGGAACCGAATCAGAGGAAGATACGAAACAGATTTCAAAATGGCTATGACAAACGCCGAATTTTTCAATTTAGCAAGCAAAATTGTTCCAACTGAATTCGATGGCGCACCCGATAAATTACAGACCGTGATTGACGCTCTTACACTTCTACAGGTGAACTCAGAAAACCACGAAGCCAATGCGGTAGCCTAGGTAAAGACAAGATTAATTGGAAAGGTCAGAAACCTGATAGAAGCAAGCGACACTTTAACCACAATAATAGACAAACTTAGAGCAGGAATTAGGATAGAAAGCTCGCAAACAACCAGTGCAAAGCTGTTCAGCCTCAAACAAGGCAATAAAGACAAATCCAGGTTTGCTTCAGAGATGGAATACATAGCACAAAGGTTAAAGAGGGCATACATCCACGAAGGAGTCCCAGTAGCATTAGCCGAAACCTACGCTACAAACACAAGACCGACATTCCAGAACCAAAAATTTTAGAAACCCTAGATGTACAGACATTATACAATTAAATTGCCTATGGTGAAATTCGACGTTAAGCCCAACTATCTTAGGATAGCCTTGAGGACAAAAAGTCGACCAAACGCCGAAAATTACGAAAATAAAATTATGATCACTAATGGCAATATGTCGCTAGCGACAATACTGTCTAAGCTCGAACTAATGGCTGGCGATCATGATATTTATAAGGTTAAGCTAAAAGCAAATGACCAAATATTTAAAATGTGCACAATAAATAAATTGAAAGAAATAGGGAATTTAATATTGAAGAATTTAAATATTATCTTATATAAGGATCCAATTGTTATCTCGAGTCGTGACGAGAAAACAAACTTAATTAGACAATTTCGCGATGATCCACTTACGGGAGGATATTGTGGACAAAAGAAACTTCTTAAAAAATTAAGAACCAAATATCGTTGGAAACGAATGTCAAAAGACGTAGCAAACTACATAAGAAATTGTGTTAAATGCCAATTAAATAAAAAGAAAGTAACTCATGTGGAACCCATGATTATTACACCTACTCCACAGAGAGCTTTCGACATCGTATGCATTGATACGATTGGCCCGTTCCAGAAAACATTCCAAAACAACCAATACGCAGTTACGATCCAATGCGAGTTAACAAAATACGTAAAAATAGTACCAATACCAAATAAAGAAGCAAAGACAATCGCAAAAGCAATAATGGACGAATTCATACTTACCTATGGACCAATGAGAGAAATTAGAACGGATATTGGTACAGAGTACAGGAATGAGGTATTGTAACAATTGACAAAATTATTAGTACCAATACCAAATAAAGAAGCAAAGACAATCGCAAAAGCAATAATGGACGAATTCATACTTACATATGGACCAATGAGAGAAATTAGAACGGATATGGGTACAGAGTACAGGAATGAGGTATTGCAACAATTGACAAAATTATTAAACATACCTAAATCACAAATTTTCGACAGCATATCATAGTCAAACCATTGGAGGATGTGAACGAAATCACAAAGTCCTTAATGAATATGTACATATTAACGAAGCAAAAACCGACTGGGACGAACTAATAAATACTACAGTTTCTGCTATAACACTACGCCCAGTGCATATTACAATTATACTCCATTTGAACTAGTTTTCGCACGAAAAGCGGAATTATTGCTTGAGAATCTATTAGGAGACAAAGTTGACCCTGTATACGACACAGGCGCTTATTATCAGGAACTTCGACACCTGATACAAGCGACAAACATTCGCGCTCAGCAATATACTGCAAAAGCTAAAGAGTTGCGGAAACTGACCTACAATAAAAAGCTAATCAATTACAGCTTAAACCAGGTGATCTAGTTGTATTAAACAACGAGAACCGAACAAAATTTGATCCTTGGTACAAAGGTCCTTTCTCCATAACGAATATAGAGGGAGTAAATTGCACGATACAAGACGTAACGGGAAAAAAGCAAACTGTACATAAAAATAGAATCCAACCGTTTGCAAATCTGTAAACTTAATTTCCATACTTTTATTCAATTATTTTTTTAAATTAATTTTAAACAGTGCTGAAGAACACTTCCGCGAGTGCAGTGCATTAGAATAACGTATAACCCAATGTACATTCTATTTAACATAGGTATAAGGCATAACGTAATTTTCCTTCTACTTTAATGTATATATTTTTTCATGTATATATTTTTCTACCTTTAATGGAAAAATTTATTAGATTTTTAATTATTCTTTGCATTCGGGCTGGCCAGCCAAGCAAAAAAAAAGCAACCGCAGTTATAACTTAGATAATAATTTTTTTTTGCATAATAAAAGGGAAAACCCTTGCCCAGTCAAGAAAAACAAACCTAAATATTAGTATTTTGTTTGAAAAGAACAATTATTTTAACATTTTATTATAAGTAATAATATTGTATAGCTTATGTTTTTTAGAAATATGTACAATTAGGTTTACTCGAATGTCATTTTTGCCACTATAAAAATAAGGAACATTCCCAAAAGAGGGGAGGTGTAGGGTATCAAGAAAACACTCCGTATTTCAGAAATCAGACCAGTCAAGGTAATCAGTCCGGGTCGAGGTTTAAGCGAAGGTTATTTATATTATCTGGTACACGTAATATTATTGTTTCAATTCAACGAACGCGCTATCAAACGCCGACAACAAGGATGACCTAACCTTGACGATCTTGCACTGTTATTATAATAATATATACAAGTCTTGAACCTACATCAACTCGATATATATAGGAGATTAGAAGACTGAGGAACAATCGGTATCAGTTAGTATAAGCCGTATTATACAACATAATATAATGATAATCATAGCGAGAATTATTAGTAATAATTAATGTGAATACAGAACTCCCTGGAGTATTATTCAAATGAGTAAAAAGGTTCACTTACACGATATTTAAAAGAGATGGTTAGTTATGCATCCAAAAAATTTAAATTCTGGAGTTACATTTCACATTTTAAAATATTTCATTGTTATTGGAAATAAAAATGCTTATTTTTAATGACATTTCAAGGTTAAACAATCAAAGTAGTGCGGTCACTGACGTAATTTATCCTAAAATTAAGGATGTGTGATGTTGGCATTCACTTATTTTTAGTTTTGTGGTGCATTAATCTAATTTTATTTAGTTCTATGGCACCAAATGTTTATTATTATTAAAAGTATTAACAAAAGAGAGTCTGAAAGATGAGGTACAGTTTATTTTTGGATATTTGGTGGTCCTACGCCACTGTAAAATGGAAACGAAATCAAAGGTCTCACTGCAAACCAAATTTTGAACGAGCCTGCCACGAACCCGTCCCACCAGACGCGCAAAATCCCTTTAAGGTAGCCCCAAAAACTAGTGATGGGCATAACCGAATTATTTTGATAACCGAATTATTTGTATTCAAATAATATTAATAACCGAATGATTATTTGAATAATCATTCGAATACATTCAGGTTAGCGATCGCAGCCGGTTAGGAAGGAGGTTCAGCGTCATCGGCATCTTATTCGTAAGTCGTAGCTGCTGTAATTGTCTTATTAAGCATGGCTTAATAAATAAGTAAATAACAATAGAATACGAGTAAATATTTGATTACGCAATATTATTGAACAAAATACAATAAACAGCATTTTACGTTTTTCAATCAAAAATACTTAAACTCCAAAATATGATTCTTGGATGTGTTGATTACATGTAATGAACATAAATTATTAAAAATCTACTTTGCAAAAAAGTATTTCTCTCTGGCGATGTATTTATAGTACTATAATAATATTAATAATTAATAGTACACATATTGTTATAGTTATATTACGACTTATGTATGCTCCTACATTCTAAATCCCAATATATAACCTAAAAATTAAACAAGCATTAGGTGATAATTGGTGTTATGTATTGGAAAGCAGGTCGTATTTATTACGAAGAAGTGTATGAAAGAAATAATAAATATGTGGGGCTGCGTGTTAATCGCAACAAAAAATATCGGCCGGCCGGATCAAAAGCGACCGCCTTCTATCTTGATTCTTTGAAGATGTCAACAGATTGCTGTATTTGCACTTTTTGGGCATTCAAGCGCCGAAAATTGGATATTTCTTTTTATGTTAGGTACCTACGCAATAAAAGTAAATTATGTAATCTTAACTTAATATTCGCTAGTTTTCAACCCCCCAAGTTCGGCTTCCACATTCCACAATTCCACATCCTACCGGTACATTTGAAATTTTAAAACTCATCTTTTATTCGAGCTAAAACATCGAAACTTGCATCTACACTATAACCCCTATATTCATAACTCCTAACTAAATTAAAACCGCTCCTTGCTCGTTGATCATTTGACGCATCGACGCGACGCGACAGCGAAGTTTGTTCCTTCGTGTTCGTATTTGAATTCGTACGTATCAGGTTCAGGTTATTTTTCATTCGAATACTTGTGGAATGAAAACCGAATAATACAGGTTATTTTAATAACCGGATAACAGGTTATTTTTCATTCGAATAAGCCCATCAGTACCAAAAACCGACAGAAAACGGATTGCTGCAAGCCTCCGTCGAGCCTCCCTCGAGCGGCTCGTGGTAGACTAGCGAGCCCCCATTGGAGGCGCGGCTCAGGCGCGACTCGCACGCGTCGCGCCATATTTATACGCACCTTTATGTAGACAACCTATGCTTCATCATGAAGTAATATGATTAGTCAAGATATGTTTTAGTTTGATATGAAATACACGAGTATCATGGATGGATAATTATATAAATGTTTAATGTAACTGAAGTTACTGTTAGGATTACCAGGATCTTTTGTCGTCCATGATATTTCAAATTCAGGAATTTTGCCCAATTGTCCATTCGTTCTAAGCCAGAAATATATTACATTATGAGTGGTAATTAAAGAACCATTGAATGGCAGTGTTTTGCCGCAGAATCTTCCGAGGGCAGGGGCTAAGCTGTTTCTACCATCATGAACCTAAAAATCATATTTAGGAATAGTAAATTCACAAACGTATTTCTGGAAATATATTGAAAACACAGAAACAAATAATGAATCAAATATTAACCAAGAACTTGAAAATAGTAAAGCCTTGTGATTTTCGAATTAATTAATTTGTCTAAAAATATAATGTAAGTTAGTGATAATTTATACCTGGAACCATTGTGATGTACAAGGAGCATCTGCAAAGTTAAACTTGTTGAAGGTAAGTTCAAGAACTTTATCTTCTTGGGTTTTTATTATCCATGCACAATTTAAATTGCCTGTTCCACGACTGGAGTCAAAATCGGTTGAAGGATATCTTATAGTGCCATTAGATAAATTGAAATTATCACCACACGCTACAAAACAGTCATTGTACATAACTACTTAATATAATATAATATTCTACAACAAATATTTCTCTATGAGATATTTAGCATAAATTGCATATACAGTGCAAAAATATAGACATTCGAAAATATCTCAGATATAGCTAAGTAAATTTAATGAAATGTTGTATACTTAGGTATAACTTTATGCCTAATTCAATGGCGAGTTCCGCATTGTTGTCAAGCTTCCCGTTTATCTATAATCGATATATATTTTTTTAAGGAACACCCTATATTTTATTTTCGAATTATGCTTAAAATTATCAAAACTTTTTATAAAGTGCACTTTTTTCGAAACATCAGTTTTTCAGAAAATCATAATCTAATATCGATATTTTAATGTATACAATGCAATACAATAAACAATAATTAATTGGAAGCAAAATATTTTGAGAAAGCATCTAAAACATTTAGAAGGATGTCAGCTTCGTTGATTCTAGTTCATTCTCTCTTTTTTTAGCTTTAAATCATCGAGGTCATTTGGCTTAGTTTTTAAAACCACATTTTTGAAGCGTCCCCACAAGAAGTAATCGAGGGGCGAGTCCCGAGACCAGCTGGCCACTCGATTGTACCCTTACCGCCAGTCGATCAGCAAAAAAGACTATATGAACATGATGCGGTGGGGCATCATCCTGCTGAAATAATATTTCATCATTTGGTGCTTGATTATTACCTGAGAAATCATGTTCAAATAATGAATGCAATGGATAAAATAAAGTCACAATAGCTACTTTTTTATATTCGGCCATAGCTCTCGATGGCTTTGGTCTATAGATAGGTCACGTAAGTCAGGAAATCTCCCGTTGATCTGAGCTTGCAGAAGCCATACTAGCGATCGCTTATGATGCCTGATGATTCCAGATATTTTAAGAGCTGTTCATTGATCAGTTTCTCCATTACTTTGGACATGATGATTGGACAATAATTATTTGGAATAGTTTTTTTTTTACTTTTCTTCGGGATTGGTTGCACCTGAACTCATTTCCAGCTAGAAGGAAAGCATGCAATTCGGTATGATAGAGAGAAACGCCTACCTAGTGGCGCTGTTAGCACCACATTTCTTTAGCATTATTGCGGCAAAGCCATTCGGTCTTGTGGCCTTGTTAGTGTCTAGGATTCTGAGTATTCGTTTCACTTCGGGTTGAGGAAATACCAGATATGGCATTGATGAATTCACTCTCGGGATAGTTGGGGGAGTCTTTCCCTGAGGATCTAAGGTAGAATGTGATGCAAGAATGTTCACTTTTTCTTCGGCCGTTTCCGCTATTGAGCCATCATCTTTGGTCAGTGGTGGTATTGACGTCTTTGAGAAACCCTGATTGACAGCTTTGACAAATGACCACAAGGATCTTGATCCGTTAGGACACTTGAGAAGCTTGTTCTTGATCTGCTCATTATATCCCTCATTGCTGTCGTCAATGGTCCGCTTACACTGATTTCTAGTCGTGATTAATATATTTCGATTTTCGACTGTCGGATTTCGGCGCCATTTGCGGTAGGCGGCATTTTGACATTGACCGCTCTTGAGCTGTTTTTCGCAAATCATGGTTTACTATTTCAGATACGTTTCATAGAAGAGGGGATGAAAACTTCCATACCAGCTAGGATAACTTGAGCTACCTCATCAGCAGAATCAGATGTGTTCTAATTGCTAAAGCAGACACCTTTCTAAAGAAAAACAAGGTAAAACTCGCGAAGATCACGCCACTTTGCAGATTTCTAGTGCCAAACCTTTTGTGGTACCTGTGGCTCCCACGCTTTGATACAAAGTTCACAGGATGCGGAGATAAGATTGTGGTCTGATGAGCCCAACGGAGGTTGGACAGTTACTGTGTAGAGATCAGGATTAGTTGTTAAGAATAGATCCAGGCGGCTAGCAAAGTTTCTTTAACGCTCAGACATCCTGGTAGGTTCGTCATCCAGCTGAGTAAGTCCGTGACAAAAGTCTCGGCTTCTCGTCCATCGTCGTTTTTGTTGGAGTGTTTCAACCAGTCGATGTTATGTACGTTGAACTCTCCTACTATCACAATTTCTGCCGTTGCATAGATGATCTGCAGAAAATCAATTTGATTGCCGTTTATATTGGTGTTCGCTAGGTGGTCTATACAAGCAACAAATTAATTCTGTTGCTCGATCTGTGCTTAATTTGAACCACATGACATCGAAGTCCTTAGGTGCGTATGTTTCTTCTCGCTGACAATATAATTCGTCTCGTATAAAAACAGCTAATCCAGAGTTATGTCGAAATCGGGGGTAAAGGTCATATCCGGGTATATTGAAGCGAACATGTGTAGTGCTTGATTTTAATTTTGTTTCTGATAGAGCTAAAATATGAGGCTTATTTGATGTTACCATGATTTGAAAATAGTTATGCAACAGCTGGGACAATATAGTTTCTTAAAATATGATAATGGGACCAATTATTATTTTTCTGCCTATTATACTAGTCCAAACATTTACCTTTTGGGGAAATTGGGTACGATTTTCGTGCATTCAATTCCCAATATTGATAGTTATGCCTATTAACTTCTCCATTTAATAAAAAAGTTGATTCGTCAGAGAAAACTATTGGGTGGACAAAATTTGGATTAGTGCACTGTAACGTTCCATCAAGGTTTTGCAAAATCCCACTCGTCATCATCTTCGGAGAGTTCTTGCAGCATCTTTTACTTTCCCAGTTTCACGACATATTTTAGATCTTCACTTATAGTAGACAGTAGATCTAGTTAACGGATTTCTCTCAGGATATTTGTCATTAAAATATTACAAACATCTTGTTGTGTTCGCATTCTGTCATCATAACCCAGTATTATTAAAATTTCAATTATTTAAGTTAGTTAGCAGTTAAATGATCTATTTTTGTAAATCAACGAAACTGACATTGTCAGACATATCAGGTGAGCTTTCGTATGCAAGTATTTTACACATACATTAAATTATTGATATTAAACTAATGTAAAAAATATTTTTAATTTAAACATCATGGATAAAACTAGAATTAACACATTTCTTTCAAGAACTAAAGATTACCCTACAAAGAATATCAAAAAACTGGCGATGGCGGAAATAACTAGTAAGAAGTACATCAACGAAGAAAGAAGATACCAATTTTATAGAATATCTATGCTTAAACCATTTGAAACGGCAGAGTCTACGGCACGTAGAACAGAATTTCAGGGTTCTTGAAGGACGGCACAGCTGGGCAATGTTAGGAATTATGATAGAGGAAAGAAACAAAATTTGAAGTGAGTAATTTACGACACCAGCTTTGCAGCAATACACAAGGTACCATCCTAATAGTAAAAATAGTAAAAATAATTAGTTAATAAGCTTATGTGAGGCAAACCTATTATTCACATAGAATCTGCTTTCCAACCGTAGATTAAAACGTATTGTTCTATGCCTTGAATGTTTTATTAGATATTGTTCAAAGTGAAAAAAAAGTCTTAAGAAGAGTGTATTTTAGATATCTAATGTTATATTTTTAAAATACGGACTTAGTGTATACACAAGTTGGCGATAAAGTATATGTCAAAGAAACGCAAGACAAAGGTAAGACCCATAATAAATTTAATGGTCCATTTCAAATAACAGAAGTTTTTGGAACGTCAGCATTGGTTCAAAATTTAGCAACTAACCAGTCGTCAAAAATAAATTTCGACAGGTTAAAGCTCTACTATGACTAGACTATTCTTTTCCAGACTGTTCGGGCTAATACCAGCCGCCATCTCCCAATTCACCCTTACACACATTAACAACACCATTGGGATCTTCTATCATGAAGAAAGAAGTATTAGAGTTTCGAATGACAAATGGACATTACTAGTGTATACGGATCTACAACCCTTTAGAGAAGCTATTAAAAATAATGAAACAATCCTTGCTAGCATGTCAAGCGTACTAACCCCACACCTAGAATGAAAGCCTTCAAAGTTGAAATTCAAACACATTTTACTCTCCAATTTTACACAAATTGCTGATTCCGTTAATCAAAAATTGAGAGACATTTTAGTCGATACAAAAATGTATGCTTTTAGAAGTAAGCACAGTCTAGTAAATGGTACAGCAGTATTTTTAAATCGATTACAGGTAACCTAGACTCTTCGGAAGACGAATGCATTAATAAAATTAATCGTGACGAACGTGAACTCGAAAGTTTATTAAAAAGTTAAATTTCCCTCACTACGTCAGCTATAAAAAAAACCTTAGCTCGACTATTTAAAAACTACAAATTGACAAAGAAACTTTCAATCGAGATATTATCGAAATTCAAATATCCGTGAACGATATTTCAGATGCCATGGCATTTTATGAAGCGTAAAGAAGAACTTTAGATCTCTATGCATCTTTAACACAAACAAATCATAAACAAAACTTCATCACCTGTATATATAAAACTTGAAAGAAATGGTAACGGTTTGAGGTTTTTCAGTTTTTTACTACAGAACACTGCTAAAATGTGAAAAAATTAATTAAATGATTAACCCGTAACTACAGATGTGACGTCTCTGAGACGGACTCTTAGACCGGATCTCGTAGTTCTCCCCACCACGCGCATATGAACGGCTGCAACGCTATGTACCTTCGACATCCTTAGTAATAAGGTTATAGTGGTAGTGGCAAGTCGATTTGTGCATTTTGTGTTAACGTACGTAGTTTTGATTGTTGGCGAGTGTCTGTGTGACGTCAGGTCTGTGTAACTGTTAGTATTTTTAGCTGGTGGAAATTTACTGAATATATTTATTTTTTCAGTTTTCCATGATGGAAGAGCACAGTTTGCCTGGCCCTTCGAAGAGTGTCAAGCTTGGTGATACAGACTATAAAGAAACCCTTCTGAAGTGGGCAGACGAGGAATATTCTAACGAAGAAGACGAGAACGATGGTGACTACATATTGAGTGAACACAGCAGTGAGAGTGAAATCGAGGGTGAAGCTGAAGGCAATAATGAATCAATGGAATTAGATCTGAGAAATTCATCAGATGGAGAATATACTAACGGAGATGCCATGACGTACTATTATGGCAAAAATCGTTTCAAGTGGTCAGCGATCCCAGTTTGGAGCAAAAATACTAGAACCCAACAACATAACATCGTTTTGAAGTGTCCAGGGTTAAGAAATAACAGTACGAAAGCTTTTGATGCCCTGACAGCGTGGTATATGTTATTTAGTAATGACATTTTAGACATTATCCTATAGTGGACCAACTACAGTATAGTCAAATTCAGGGCTAGATTCAAAAGTGATAGTAGTGATCCCCGAGAAATGGATATTATCGAATTAAAAAGTTTTATAGGTGCTCTTCTGCTCACGTCGATATTCAAATCTAATGATAAGGATATAAGATCCATATTTGCTACTGATGGTTCTGATCGTGACATATTTCGGTGTATAACGAATTCAAATAGGTTAGCAATGATTCTCGCCTGTTTGAGATTTGATAATGCAGAGACCCGGTTTGAGCGGAGGAAAACAGATACCCTCGCTGCTGTTTCAGAAGTTTTCGATATATTTATTCAGAATTGTCAATCTGCTTATTCACTTGGCACTTCTGCTTGCATTGATGAAATGCTGGTGTCATTCCGGGGGCGCTGCAAATACAAGATGTATAATAATATGCCGAACAAGCCCTGTAAATATGGCTTGAAAATCATGGCCCTGACTGACGCCAGAACCGGTTACCTTTTCAATGGTTATATTTATGCAGGTAAAGACAGTGATTGGTGTTCTTTACCCGATGATGAAAGAAAATACTCGAAACCAACTCAAGCTATTTTACGTCTTGCTAAACCCCTGTATGGTACAAACAGGAATATAACGGCCGACAACTGGTTTTCTTCTATCGAAGCAGTCAATGTCCTGAAATCGAAGAGACTTACTTATGTGGGAACATTAAAGAAGAACAAAAAGGAAATTCCAGCTGCATTTCTTCCCAACAAAAATAGGGAAGTTGGTTCTTCGAAATACGCCTTCACAAAAGACATAACGTTATTATCTCACGTCTCTAAAAAATAAAGCTGTGGTGCTTATATCGTCTATGCACCATAATGAGAGCACAGATCCTGATACAGGAAAGCCAGAGATAATTGCTTATTACAACATGACAAAAGGAGGCGTTGATTCTATGGATGAGAAATGCACTGTTTATTCATGTAGTAGGAGAAGTCAACGTTGGCCAAAAACCATATTTTTTAGAATGGTTGATATTGCCTCAGCAGATGCATATATATATTATATTACCCTTTCCGTGATAATCCAGAAATTTCAAGGTATGCATTTGTGAAACAGCTGGCTATGCAGTTGGTTACACCCGACCTAAGAAGGCGATTTGAAAACCCTCGTATAAGTCGCGAAGTAAGGATGCGAATGCAAGGGGTCCTAGGTATAAAAGAACGCGCAGATGTTGACGAGGAATAGAAATTTGCAACTAGGAAGACTAGGTACAAATATCCTTTGCAGATTTTTTTATTTTCTGTTTTTTTCTCTAGCTATCAGTTTTTTTAGTTAACTAATATAATGTTCTACTTAACTTTAGAGTGAAATTTTGTTCGGTTGTTTACTTTTCTGTTTACTTGTAGGATTTAAGAAGCATGTAAAAATCCATACATTTTATTAACTGTGTAATAAATATTTTTGTACAATTGATTGTTTAATAATACATTTTTGAAAACTATGTTACTTCAGTCCATCAATGACTTTTCAAACTACCAATATTAAAATTTGCCTGAGAAAATGTTTTTTCTATTTTTTCTGAGTTTTCGAAAAGTACGTCTCAGAGTCGTCACGTCTGTTACAACGCCATAAATATCTCACATCTGTAGTTACGGGTTAAACAAGAAAAACCATAGCTAACCGAAAAATAAAATTGCATTTACAGTAAAATTTAAATATATGGCAAAGTTTACTGTAATTGTAAATTTCTGTTTTTATTAATTTATTTATCGCACTTTACAGATGCTTACAAGTAAACAATCGTATTACAAACAACAATTAGTTGTATATCTGATATTAAAAAAATCTTTGTGATTCTGTAAACACACTGTTCTATTGGCCAAGATTGTTGCACAGTACATTGCTTTTGAATTAAGTTGAATGTTTCTTCAAATAACCACATATCAATATCGCATGCATAATTACATATTATAGTTTCTCATAGCCAAGATTCCACCTATTCTAAATTTCACAGGTTTTAGATATGTTTGCCTTCACACAAGATAACAAGACCCCTGCATATCTAAGAATTTCTGCTGGAATTTTTCACTAGAACACTAGAATATTTCTGTTTGTATTATCTTGTTTTTTTATGGCAATTCAAGTGCATATTGCAAATCTCACAACATTTTTTTTCTTTACCTAAACAAAGTATTGCATAAAATTAAAATATTCATATTAGAAATGCAAATATTATTTTACCGGAGTGAAAGAAAGACACATATTTATCGGTTAGTTTATTTAAATTGAATCTATGAATCAGGAGTTCATTAGCATGGCATGTTATTTGTTATTGTTTTGGTATTGAACGAGGTTTTGAATTAAGCATTTTATCTAGCCTCACATTCGATACCGACAATAGCCGTCTATTTTACCGGTACGAAATGGATCATGCGCGAAACGTAACGATCAACGCTCGTTTTACTATACCTAACTTTTTAACGGCGCCAACCTCCTTTGCACAGGTCGACCGACCCTTATATAAAGCGGATCTAAAATTAAATTAAAAATTAATCTATTGCTAACGTTTACCTATATGCAAACGCTTTCTTTTTTGTTTTAATAGAAAAATAATAATAAAATCACCATACATCCTTAGCATACAAAAATTATAACTTTCTGATTAAGACATTATATGAAATAAGACCAGCGAAAGCATTCTTTAAATCATAAACTAAGAACTATTTAATAATAATGATAATAATACTCAAATTTTCTAAGTTCCTAAACTGCACAAAAAAAATAAAAATCAAATATCTCGGAAAGCATGCAATTTAAAGGAGAAAAATTAATGCAAAAATCTCCCCACTCCACCTGCCCGCTTTCCCAATCCCCTATCATATGAGACCAGTTTCAACCCTCTATCTACACAAAATCACACCCCCATTTAGCAAATATCCCCAGGCACTAGGTATTATGAAGATATCAATTTTGTCAATTGGACTGGAGCACCAACTCAAATGACACACTTCGTTAAACTGATTAAGGTAAAAACGTACAACCCTTTGTATAGTTTCGATCTCGCACTAAGCGCTATTACAAAATATATTATTATTAGTTTATACTGTTTTTTTTGCAACTATTCTAAACTCAATCAATATATTCTTTATTTTACATTATTGTTGTGTAAGCTACATCTCCTAGTTTAAGCATGCATACGTGAGACTAAGAACTGCTGTTATGCCAAGCGGTGTTATATCAGCGCTAGTGGCCAGCAGCTAGGCGCACCCCATAGGGGGGTTGGTCTTAACCTAACTTAAGCTGCTAGGTATGTGGTTCTGCTGTGAGTACTGTACTTTATTTGGGAATCCCCGTCAAAGTCCTCCCGAGATATTATTAGCAAAAAAGCTAAGAGATATTTAAATGCATGCTGAAAAAATTATTAGTTCGTAATTAATGCAGGGAAAAACTGCGAAAAACCCTGCTTAAATGCTCACTAGGAGCAGGAGGTCATAAGATAAAAAGACGTTTACAATGTACAACATAGATTCTTAGAAACAAAAGGTAAACTAAAGTAAATAGTAATGACTCAACTCAATGAGTCTGTTTAAGTAAGCTGCAATGGTATTAGAGCACGCCGGACGAGCCGCGCGGTACCGGCTGCGGAGACACGGATGCTTTGGTGGCCTGAAATCATATACATCCAGTTCGCGTAGTTTGCTTATATATAGGCGGACCAGCTCCCTTAACAAGCCCCGCCCATGGTGTCCAAGCACTGTGATTGGCCGGGCTTTCAGCAGATCGCACATGTAGCCTGGCGGCTCATGTGCTTCTGTTCTCCTAATACTTGAAATGAAAGACAGTTAAGAAATTTAGTTTAGAAAGTTAATTTTGAAAGTAAATCGAAAAGTTATTATTTTATTGATGCTATTTAAGAAAATGGGACTATGGTGGCATGAGTTGCTTGTAGTATAGTGA
Source organism: Pissodes strobi (assembly GCA_016904865.1). NCBI lineage: Eukaryota > Metazoa > Arthropoda > Insecta > Coleoptera > Curculionidae > Pissodes > Pissodes strobi. The sequence goes on along the minus strand of MU188261.1, from coordinate 27,280 downwards.
TATCGCCCGGTATATTGTACCGTGTGTAGTAGGATTTTCCGGGTTATACCGGAAATTACCTAAGTTCGCTGTCAGCGGCGATCCTGCCACTTGTTTCTCAAAGAATCTGCACGCGAGGCCATCGATGTACTCTTCGATGTATTCCATCTGTGCCCACGCGTGCAGATCCTCGATCCTGATTCGGTCAAGTCCCGTAACTGAAAAAAGCACCCCTTATGTAATGATTTTGCAGGATTTGAATCTTTTTTCTGTGCGTTTTAGCTATGGAGCACCAGACTGGGGCGCCGTATACGAGAGCTGGTCTGACGATTACGCGATAAAGTATAAGCTTATTCCCTGGGCTAAGAAAAGATCTGGGAGTAAGAAGGGTGTTAAGGCCCTGTTTTATTGCAGCATTTTTTGCCAAAATGGCGTTTACATGCTTACTAAAATTAAGTTTATCATCAAAGATGATGCCCAGGTAATTTACTCTATTTTTACGGAGTATAGGAATGTTACCAATGACTAGAGGAGTAACATTTATATCCTTACGCTTTCTAGTGATAACGATTAGCTCCGTCTTGGCCCCATTAAGTGCTATCTTCCACCGTTCATAAAACGGGGAGAGGATGTTTATATGTTCCTGTAAGTATGATTTTGCCACCTCTGCTAGAGGATGTTGGGAATAAATCGCAGTATCATCTGCGAAAAGGGCTCTACGGGTGTTGGGATGTGACGGGATATCTGCTATAAAAAGGTTGAATAATAGCGGCGATAATACAGTACCCTGTGGCACCCCCGCGAGCAGTAATCTACTTGTGGAGGTTTTGTGGCCAATTCGGGTGGTGAAGGAGCGTCCGGCCAAGTATGACGCAATGAGCGCCGTCCAGTACAGTGGCATACTGTAAGTCGCCAGTAGTTTGAAGAGCAGCCCATCATGCCAAACCCGGTCGAACGCTTTTTCGATATCTAACAATAGAAGGGTTGTAGACACCCTGTTATTGAATCCTTCATATATGTCTGAGGCGATTTTCGCGGTCAACATGACTGTTCCATGCCGACCGCGGAAACCGAATTGCTCCTGGAGGAGAATATGAAGCTTTTCGACTTCTTTATTAACCCTTCATTAGCCTTTCAGCTACCTTGCCGAGGGTGTTCAAGAGTGAAATTGGTCTATAAGACGTTGGTAGTGACGGGTCTTCCCCGGGTTTCGGGAAGTGTATCACGCACGCTATTTTCCAGGATTGCGGGAAATGTTGCAGCCGAATAACCGCATTAATTATATGCATATACTGGATGATGGTTTTTCTAGGTAGATTTTTCAGGACGTTGTTCGGAATGTTGTCCGGGCCGGGCGCTTTGTTTCTTGGAAGACGACAAAGGGCTTCACGGGTTTCCGCCGGAGTGACTCTCAGCTTATCAAGTACTGACGGAGGAATGGGATATTTAGACTGTCCGAATGTGGTTGCAGTTTGAGTGCAACGGTCCTGCTCAAGCAGGGTGTCAGGCGCCGCCCTGTAGACACTCGCTAGGTAGTCCGCGAAGGCTTCCGCTTTTCCCTGATCATCGGCGATTTCAACGCCGCGATGTTGTATTTCAGGGATTCGCGTCACGCCTCCGCGGACTCGCCTGGCGAGCTTCCAGAGTGAGCTATCATCCCTGCTTATGGTGTTTATGTAATTAAGCGATGTTTGATTACGATAGTCGCGAATTTTTATCCGTATCTCCTCCGTCAGCGCATTGATGCGAGCGGATCCCATTTGTGTCCGATTCCTCTGCCATCTTCGTCGAAATCGGTTTCTAAAGGTTATTAGACTAAGGATATGTTCAGGAAGGGATTCTGTGCTAGGGCGCACTACTACCCTAGTACATAAGGCATCACGGATGCGCTGTATATTTGACGTGAGAGTTTCTACCTCGTTTTCTAAATCCTGGACAGTCTCCAGCCGCTCGGGGGCAACAGTGATCTCATTAAGCTGCTCTCGGAACACCCTCCAATCAGCCCCCCTATACGAAACGACGGTGTCGTTTGTCTCAGGGACCCTGCAGTATAGGCTGATCTTGATCGGAAGGTGATCCGAATTTAGGGCATTAAGCTCTTGCAGCTGAGACGTCCTTATTGCCCCGCGAGTGATTGCGATGTGCAGGAACGAGGCATTGCGGACATATGTGGGATTAGGCGTACGATGATAGGACATTTCCAGGTTGTTGTCAATGCTTCTCTTAAATAGAATCCCTCTGCCGTTTGTCGTGCCGCTCCATTCAACATGGGAAGCGTTTAAATCGCCTATAAGCAATGATACACGATTCTGTGGAAGCAAAGCTAAAAGATCAGGTGTAGTAAGGCGAAGACGCGGGGGAGCGTAGCCACCGCATATACGTAGGCCGCTCGTCGTCTCAATACAGACGTGTTCTATGGCGGTCCGAATATTTCGTATTCTTTTATATTGGAGCGACCGATGTAAGAGGCATGCCAGGCCCCCGCCGCGTCTTTCTAGCCTATCAGAACGTTCGACGTTATATCCCCGTACCTTCAGTACGAAGCCAGGGGACAAGTTCGTTTCGACGAGAAATGCAACCTGGAAATTTAATGTATACATAAAGTTGCGGAATTCGCCTAGCTTTTGTCTAATACCATTGCAGTTCCAGCATGCAACGAGCAACATTTCTATGTTATACTTTGCATATTCTGTGGTAAAAAAGCGTAAAGACGCCTGTATAATTTCGGCTTTATCATCGTTACATGCCTCGAGCATGTCAGAATATTTTTCTAAAGCAAGGTACAACTGATCGAGGTTTACTAAGCTATTAATTTTATGAACTACGTTATTGAGATCGGACATTACATGAGAAATATTTGCAGTATCTAAGTTATTATTAGTGTTATTTTTACCGCTAGCAGAACCACTAACCTGTACATTTGTATTAGACGTGGAGGATTGGTTTCCGCCGTGTTGTGGTTGCTGTTGTCGGCCTCTGAGAGCGGGAAACTGTCTGCTATACTCGCTTCTGCGTTGGCCATTGTTTAGGCCTTGGCGACTATGACCGTCTACATCTCTTCCGGTGTTAGGGTCCCTCCACGTTGGATTTGCAGGGGGCGGTGCAGGACGATATGCTTGCTTTGTTTGCTTAGGCTTAGTTGAGGTTTGAATAATGTTTAATTTATAAATATAAACAGGGCAAGCTTCGTCTATGGAACGATGCGGTCCTTTGCAATTTACATATTTTAAATTATCGGAATTACACGTGATAATTTCATGTGGTCCCGCGCATTTGCTGCAGGCTGTAGCTCGATTACAATAGGTTCTAGCATGCCCGAATTGTTGGCACTTCTTGCATTGTAATACGGGCTTGCTAGATCGCCGGATTTCCCAACTGACACGTACTGCCATTATAGTTTTAATGTCCTGATTTAGTCGCCTTACAGTATAATTTGTTCCTAGAATTACGAGGAACATTGGTACACGAGTTTTTCTCATTTCCTAGATTGACTTCTAAACTAGCTCAACTATTTCCACGTCATTTCTACTACCCCATATCAGATAACTTCACTTTTCGCCCTTTAAGGCACTTCCCTTTCAAAAACACAAAAATTATAAACATCCCACAAAGGTTTAATTTAACGAACAAAATTAATACTATTTTCAAAAAAATCTCCCCCCAAGACCGGTCATTCGCTTTTATCACCTATCAGATAATTCCACTCCTCTATCCTCTGCAGAATACCAGTCACCAGCCATACCACAATAGCGCAACCGTAACCTGGCATTATTTTTTATCCAAAAACTCTGAAATTTCAGTTTATCTTTGTTTTAATAGAAAACACGTATTTTTTATTAAAACAAATAGCAAACACGTATTTTCTATTAAAACAAAAAAAAACAAACCCTTGCGAATAGATTAATTTATATGTGACATTGAAAATACTATATATTTGGATAAACAATAATGCGATCAGTTTCGTTATTGTGGCATATGTGGTGAGTTGCTATGGGTGTTAAAGGTTTGAAAGTTGAATTAACTCAGAGATGATAAAAGTGAATCACGGATATCTGAACGAGGCAGTGGAAGATGACGTGTGACTATTTGAGCTAGTTGAGTAAAATTGTAAAAAAAATAGTACACACTAATAATAATATATTTTATAATAGCGCTTAGTGTGCCTACGTCAGTTGAAATTTAAACTGCGCAAAGGGTTGTACGTTTTTATTGTATTCAATTTGTGAAGTATGTTGTTTGAGTTGGTTCTCGAGTATGATTGACTGGAAAGTACACGAAAAGTGATGTTTTCATAATACTTAGTGCCTGGGAGTATTTGCTGGGTGTGTGATGCGTAGTTAGTGGGTTGAAATTGATGTCATCTGATAGCGGGTTGGGAAAGCAGACAAATTGTGTGATTTGCAATTATTTTTTCCCTAAAATGCATTTGCATTTTTTATATTTTTTGTGCAATTAGAAAATTAGAAAAGTTCTTAATTTATGATTAAAAATGTTTTGGTTGGTCTTATTTCAAATATGTAATTTGTTAATCTGAACTGAATGTTAAAGTTTTTGTATGTTAAGGGTTGATGGAGGGTGGATATATTATTATTTTTCTATTAAAACAAAAAAAAGTTGGCGAATAGATTAATTTAGGTGATCTACGAATTACTGTTTATTTAGATAGATAATAATGTGATGGGATACGCTATGGTGGTATGGGTGGAGAAGGGTATTCTGCGGGGGTAAGAGGGTTGAAAATGGAATTATGTTAGAAGTAATAAAAGTCAATGGCTGGTCCTGGGGGGAAAAATCGGAAATGAGGCAGTGGAAGATGACGTGTGAATAATTGACAAGAATTGCAAAAAAACTAGTAATAAAAATATTTGTTACAGCGCTTGTTGCGCCTACGTCAATTGAGGTTTAAACTATACGTCTCAGTTTAATTCAGTTTTGTGAAGTGTGTTATTTGAGTTGGTTCTCCAGTACTATCGACCGGGAAGTACACGAAAAGTGATGTTTTCCTAATACTTGATGTCTGGTGTTATTTGCTGAATAAGGTGGAAGGGAGGGGGGGGGGGGGGGGTGATTTTTGCATTGTGTAGCTTAGGATCTTATGAAATTCGTTATTACTATGCGGACATATTATTGCTCTTAAATAGTTCTTAGGTTATACTTTAAAAAAATGTTTTCGCTGATCTTAATTCATATAATTTCTTAGTCTGAACATTCTAATTTTTGTATGTTAATGTGTGATGGAGGGTTTTTATTATTATTATTCTACTAAAACAAAAAAATGCTTGCAATAGGTTAATTTGTAATTAATTTTGGCTCATCTTGGTATAAATGTTTGGTCTACATTTCCAGCATGAAAACACGACAGATACCCTTACGAGGTGTTTGTAATACCTCTCAGCAAAGGAGGTAGGCACCATTAAAGAGTTAAATATATACGGTGTTCAAGGAAAATCATCGCCTGCTGGCTATCGAAGAAACGGCTTTCGGCCAAATGCGTGTTTAATAAGCTATGGATAACTATTTGGGGGATTGAATGGTTTTTCTTTTTATAGCAATAATTTATTTGTTTTTTATATATTATAATCGAATGTCTTATCCTAATTAACAAAGAGAAAAAATGAGCGAGTCTGCTAGTACTCGAGACACCGATGATGTGTAAACATATCCTATATGACATCATCGACATGAAAATCTAATGCCACCTTAGGCCGCGTGAGGCCTGAATATAGGCAACCACTTATTTGGAATTGGTTGTCTATATCCTCGCATTAGAAAGACGGTTTACAAGGAAGCGCTGAAGTAGACTGCGCATGGTTATGATGTCATATCCGCTTCCACATTTCCGTCCCATTTCGCGTAAGATATTTACACATCAATATTTAGAAAAGTGCTCCAAAATTTAGTGTGTATTTGTTGATTATCATGTAGCAAACAAAAAGCTCTAAGAACAGTGATGCTGTGCATTCTCACAGAGGACTAGTTGAACAGAAGGAGGTGCATAGGTGAGATATCTTCTAATCAGAACCCCTATGTGATTCTGAACGCATCGCTTCGGAGAAACTGTTTCGGAACGTATACTTATCGGAGAGTATAAAAAGGGCTTAGCCTCTTGCCTTCGCTCAATATCTTTCTTAACGTCTTCAAATACTTAACAATAAAATGTCTATGCCGACTCGCTTATGAAAGATATTGAAAAAATCGTGTACTAACCTGGAAAGTAATCAAGCTTCAAAATTGGTCTTAATGGCGTTAAAAAATTCTACTTCCATTGTCGAAAAAATGCATTTGATAACCTGTTTGGTTAAAATTAAGAGTTTCAAACAGATGATCAAGGCGTTGCAAATTACTGGTTTTGGATATCAGCAACAAAAGGAGACAGCAACACATCACGTAAAATGGGAAGACCTTCATTCTGCATTCAAATCCAGAATCCGAATTGGTGTTATCGTTAACCTTAAGTATACTGAAGTGATGCGTTTTTTAGAGGACTGTGCCATATTGCTGAAGAGAAGACTCCAGGGCGCACTGAAGAAAGATAAAGCTCTTAAGGTTAATGTTGTGCTTTGTGAGGAATTCCAGATCATGAAGTTTGGTCAGATCCAAATTGAATACAAGTATTTAAGCACTAGATACTTGCATCTACATCTGATTTGGGTAACTGATTTGGAAAAAAAATCCAAGATCTGTTGCTTGGCGAATTGGACGAGTTCCAGGAAAAGGACAAAGGTCCTTATGACCTTATGATTAATATAAAAAAATTTAACCCACACGAGCTGGTAGTTACATAGAGTTACTCTCATCTATACAACGCAAAAAATCATGTACTTATTAATGTTCAGAATACAGACCATGTGACTTATGTGTTTTGCTTGGGCAGTAGTTTTAGCATTTTTTTATGTTCACTCAAAAATTACCCAAAGAACTTCATCATATCGAAAACCGAATTTTTATTTTCAAATGAATTCAATTTTCAACGACTTTAAGTAAGACAAGCTCCTCATTTCGAGAAACAAATTAATTTATCGGCTAGAAAAACTTGTAAAAAATTTATTGTTACTCCCGCCTGCTTGGTCAATATTAAGCTTGACAAACACATTCATATTTTAATGATCCAATATAGATATTATGATATGCGCAATGGCATCACACCAACAAAATGTCAGTTTGTATGGGTTAAAAAGCTGCTTGCTTTCAAGACAACTTAGTACGGATTGTCGTAAAATATTTATTTGCAACCATTGCCTTCACTATTTTCATTCGAAACAAGACCTAGGCAACCATCTCAGAGGTTGTTTAAAATTAAACAACAGTCCAGTTCATAGAGTTACAACTGAAGAGGAAAAGTGGCTCAAATTTGAAGATTTTAAATACAATGAAAAAGCACCCTTTATCATTTACGCAGGTACAGAATGTTTGCCGAGCCCGGTGGGGAATGATGCTTCAAAAAATATTCAAAATTATCAAAAACACGTCTTTTATAGTATTGGCTATTATGTTAAATGTCCATTTAATGATAGCAATATAGGCTCGCACTGCATGCGATTGTTCGTGAACGAACTTTTTGACTTTGCCGAAAACGTTAAAATCGTTATCTTGTGCCCCGTTCCAACGAAGCAGTTATCTTTAAACCAGACAACTGATTTGAAATATAAGCTCATCGCCATATTCGCTTCTGAGGATAAAAGAGTTCGTGCGAATCACTGCCACTTAACGGGAAAATGTCGAGGACCGCAGCATCTGAATTTCAAAGATAGCCATACAATCCCTGTTATCTTCCATAACATGTGTTCCTACGGTAAGAAGCTAGTACTAAAGACCTTAACAGAGGTGAGAAGACACCTGTAAATAAGGAAAAGTACATTTCTTTACCAAACACATTCCGGCTAATTTAATAAAATTTTGATTTATTGATACGTTTCGATTCATGGCTTCTGGGCTAGCTAAATTATCGTCCTATCTTGAAGACTATTCAATTTTAAAATCGGAGTTCATGAAATTAGCTGAAGAACAATACTCTTTGCTTTGTAGAATAGGCCTGCTCCTATACGATTTTATCAATGGTTGGGAAAAGCTTAGAGCAACTAAACCGCCTTCGAAAATACAGTTCCACAATAGTTTGATGGATTCTCTCGTAACGTATAAAGAATATGCTCATGCCCAGAGAGTTTGATTCACTTGTGGGTGCAAGACAATGCAAGACTATTCAGACTTGCATATAAAGGCAGACGTTTTGCTATTGTCGGACGTTTATGAGCAATTTCGTAACACATCTTTCAAAATATATGGCATGCGTACATTATATTTTACCATGCTATGCTTGGTTAGACAAGATTATGTGTAGAGATAATAGGATACGAGGTGGCTTGAGTCAATGTTCCAGACGGCATGATGAAGCTAATAGTAAGTACATATACTTGTATGATTCATTTAAAGAAGAGTCTTACCTCATGTATTTGGCATTAATAATCGATATGGGTGGGCGATGTCTCAATATCTGCCGTATGAAAATTTTAAGTGGCTTTATGGTGAAATGAATGCTCTAGACATTAGCAAAATTTCCGATTATGTAGACGTAGGCTACGTCTTTAAAGTCGATCTGAAAGCTCCTTATGAGCTTCATAACAAATTTTCTGTCTTCCCTTGTCCTGAACATCGAGTACCGGAGAAATCTAAGAATAAAATTCTGTTGGCAACCCTATATAGTGAGACAGAATAGATCTTGCATTATCGAAAACATAAGCGGGCCTGTTTAGAAAGATACAACGTGTCTTATCATTTTAATAATACCCATGCTTGACACTAGTCCTGGACAAAATGCCAAAAATGCGTTTGAAAGAAACTTGCTTATACTTATGATTAGTGCGGTTTTTGGCGAGACCATGGAGAAAGCCCGAAAACACCCCTCAGTAAAACTTATAAAAAAATGAGATGGACCGTATGGAGCTGAGGAATTAAATTGAAAGCGCTACCATAATATGTGAAAATTTAGTTATTTTTGAGCCTTTAAAAACTAAGGTATAATACCCCTACCGGCATTGAATTATACTGCTGATTCCGTTTTCTCTGGGGATAAACATGCAATGTGATGGTTCACACTACACCCAGAGCAAAGTCAGGAATATCCTAATTCCTGGTTGGAGACATGTCTCGGTTCAAGTGACGGCTGGTGAATGTCTTCTCTCAGGAAGGTGCACCCGGGTATCAATAACATCCATAGATAGTCAGGTTCTACTGGGTGAAAGTCCACACACATTCCTCTGATTAGTCCCAAACTATCTGGGGGAGGATTTTCAAAAGTCTCACTCTTGTCATGGTGTTTTCATTGTGGACATGGAGCATTGAGCTTGATGTGATTCAAGACATGTCTCCAACCAGG
>MU188261.1:578-17528 GCA_016904865.1 Pissodes strobi | reverse complement strand
AATAGCGATTGAGGTAATATCATCGTATACGAGGGACTACTCATAAAAGAATTCAGAGTTAGCAAATGACACCAAGTATTACAAAAAGTTAAACTGTAATCCTACTACCACCATGCAAACAAAAGCCAACACTGTAACAAAGTTTTTGCCGAGACAAGGTGGCAATGATAAGGAACTATCCAAAATAATTAATATGTACAATCTACAGCTCACTGGCCCCAAGGTTTTCTACCTTGCCTAAAATACACAAGCCAACTCTATCAATTCGATCCATTGTGTTTTCAACAGATTATTCGAATGCAATAATCAGTTTTATGTGCAGTTACAGAACAACTATGTTATTGTCAGTTGAATGAGAATGAGGTTTCGAGGAGAAAAGTGATTGCAGTATTCCTTTCTTCGGCATGAAAGTCATTCGGTTGGTTGGATCCAATAGCAATGAACCATTTTATGTCACAATTCCTATCACCCATTGAAAATGAACGTACATTTGAGATTGGGTATGAAAAGTAGGGCTAAAAAGCTCTCAAAACATTGAAGGACATATTGCTGTAAAACTCTTACCGAGTAAAAGTTTCTTTTGATGAAAGTTATGCTTTTCTGAGAACATTTTTTTACAATCAAGCCAACCCTGGACATTGGCCTCTAAGTCTATAAAAATATTCGCGGTTGCGCTTTTTACTGAAAATTTTACACCACAATTTAAGAATCTATAAGACCACTGATGACACATTTACGAAGAGACAGGTAATGACGATTTCTGTACAGTATGACTTGGACCTTTTTGTCAATCAAAGAAAATTGGACTCTTGGTTATAAAATTCCATCTAAAGATTGTGATTCAGTGTACGTCGGCAACACATCGAAAAATCTCAGTTGCCTCATTATCTCACACAGAAGTGATTGTAGAACATTGATTATATCTTGTCCCTTCGCAGAGTATGTGATTCAGGAGCGTCATGCCATTAACTTAGCGAGAGAATAATTTTTGGTAAGGCTAACTATTGCCACAACATCGACAACGCTGATAATGGGTTATAGCAGAGTAAAAAACCGGGCAAAAGTCGCTTCCTTTCGATATTTTTTTTTACGTTAGAACAAAGGGATATATATCGCGTTTCATTAGAGACGCCATTGTTCATTAGAAATCATAAAATACGACATTTTTTTCCGGTCCCGATTTTTTTCATTAACAAAAAACTGTGAAAACTTGTATTTTTAAAATCATGCTTTTTTATATTGCCGCTATAATATCTACTTACCTAATTGAGCTATCGACATAATTTTTTTTTGTTTTAAAACACACACTTTGGCGCTTCTTTCCAATTCTAAAAAAGTTGGTATTTGTATTTTAAATATGACTAAAACATCGATGTCTTGTTTGGGATTAAAGAAAATCGTATTTTTGCGTCTCTTTATTTTGTTTCCAGTCACATGTACGTTTTTGTAATAAAAAAATAATAAAAATATTTTTTTTTAAACCATGTCCTCATTCGGGAAATATCCCCCTGAATTACACTCGCGCATCAAAATAACCAGATAACTTTGTATTTGGGCCTGTTGTCTTAGAAAAACTGCATTCGGTCATTTTCATATTTGTTTCTCCAAAATATGAAAACGAACTCATGCAGTTTTTAGACAACACGCTGTTATGCAAAATTATCGGTAATTTTGATGCACTTGTGCAATTACTTCCGATAAGCATCTTGGAAAATGAATGGTGCAACCCATTTGATTTGAAAACATTACCAACAGAACAGCTCATAAATATATGTACAGGAAAAGTTGCAAATGACGAAGTAGAAAAAAGTCTAAGTACTTTTTTGAAAACAGCTACAGTAAAGGTTAAAATCTTCTGAGGTTAGTTTTTGGAAACCAATGAAAAGAGATTAAGTTTTAACATTCAAAGATACAAAAGCAAAACCTAAAACCACCTCACAGGAAACATTTATCGGCTCCAAATTTATGTTTAGGAGGATCATATGTGCCGCTCGTTTCCAAGAAATTTATTTGTCAAACATTGTATCTTACGAACTTTCCTCTGTCCCGGCTTCTATGTTCCATGAAGATGGTGCCATGCGCAAATCAACAAAATCTGATCTTGGGTTAGAGTAATTTACTAATCCTTTATTGGTCTGTCCACCAATAGATTCATATTTTATTGATGGCATGGTACTTATTCAATAATTACAGTCAGCTACGTTTTCAACTTTCAACGATTTGGGGCATCTGGTATTAATAAAAATTTTGAGCAATGGAAGAAAACATGGTGAAAAAAGCATTACAGGTGTGTTTGATTCATACACTACTCAATTTCTTAAAAATGCTGAAAGATCCAATCGTGGCGCCTCAAATGTTGTTGATTTTAAGGTGACTGGTACGCGAAAAGTTCCTAATTTTAACGAATTTCTCAAATTATCCTCGAGCAAAAGAGCGCTATTAGTTTATTTAAGCGACTACCTTCTTCAAAATAGTTCCGATTTATTAAATAGTAATGAAAAACTAGTAATAGCTGGAGGTTTTGAAAATCCAAAACAAGCGTTTCAAATAACCTGCGATAGAGAACCAGAAAACTTGATATCACTGAACAGCAGTCAAGAGGAAGCAGACACCGGGATTATTCTTCATGTTTTGTCAGAAACTTCAAATAGCAATTCCATTTTAGTAAAATCGGTAGATACTGATGTGTTGCTATTACTTTTACACTTCTATAGTATAACGCCCGAACTTGAAAAATGTGTTTGGTTTATGGAGCTGGGACACAGCAAGAATAAACGCTTTGTTGCCATTAACGATATAGTTAAGAAACTTGGCCCACTAATAATCAAAAACCTCTTAGCCATCCACTGTTTAAGTGGTTGTGATAACACCAGTGCATTATACAAAGTAGGTAAAAAGAAACCGCTTTTGAGACGCTACAAAAAAATATTGAGCATCTTTCCAAGCTAGAAATGCTTCCAGTATTATCCGAAGATGAAGCCATGGATGTTGCCAGCAAATTTTTTTTTGCTGTATAAAAACAAAGATAGGAGCATTAAAAACTTAAATGAACTAAGATTCCTTTTGACAACAACTTCAAACAAGCCTGCTTGTGAACTTCCGCCCAAAAGCTACTACTGTCATGCTTTTGGACTACATCTAAAAAGGTATATTTATTTGGCATTTTAACACTTAACAGAAGGTAATAGTATATTATTTTATATGGAGGAAAAGTGATACTTTTCATGGCGCGCTCGTGTTTAACAGCCGAACGGAGTGAGGCTGGTAATAGAGAGCAAGCCATGAAAAGTAACTTTTCCTCCAAATAAAATATGCTGTTTTTTCTTCAAATGTCGACAAATTAATGCAAAAACATCTCTTTTTAATAGTAATAATATATAATTATTAATAAAGATAAATGGGTTCGCAAGGCGGCTTAGATCACGGTCGTAGGTGGCCTTGCTTAGACCGGTGTCGGTGAATATAAAGTAACTAAAGCTGTCAGTGGACACTGTCAACAATAATTATTTTTTTAAGATGCGTCTCCGATTGCGTTTTAATTCCGTATTGATAAGCAGTTATTGAGTAAGTTCGATTAAATAATAACCAATTTGTTCCTAAATTGTGATTTTTAGAAATGCAGTCACATACAAATTGTAGTTTAATAAATCTTGAGTTGTTGACGCTTATTTTGTTGTCTGTTTGTATTGTATCTATGTTGCTATGACAACACTTTTACCTCCGCCGGCGGAAAAGTGAAAAGTAAAGCTCCGGCGGAGGAAAAACGAAACTTCACGGCCGCCTACACAGTCGAGTAATGACGGATTTACTGACGTTTGAAGAAAATAATATTTTACTTTTGTAGGTGTATTTATCAATTAAAAGTATGATATTCTAGTCATTTACCAGAACCTGTGTATGCAAATCCCGCAAAGTTTGGATGTGTGTTAAAAGATGATGTGTGGATACCACAGTTGAACCCAGTGCCAGAAGACCTAAGAAAACTATTGACCATAAAATGTAGAGACAAAAATTGCAATAGTAGTAAATGTGTTTGCGTAAAACAGGGATTAAAATGTATGACTGAATGTAAATGCAAATTATGCAGTAATAATTTAAGTTTTAATGACGGTTTATCAGACTCAGAAAATGAGAAAGCCTAATATATGATTTTTCGATACACATTTCATAGTAGCCTCTTATAAAAATGTTCAATAAAATAACCTAGTGACATAGTAATAATAATATAGGTACTGTTAAGTGAACAAACACTGTTTAGTTTCTTCGTGGCGATGGCGTTCGGATATTATATGTACCAGTCGCTCCAGATTAACCGACGAGCAACCGAATTTTTAAATTCCGCGGGCTTTAAAAAATCATAGATCCTAAACTATAAAAGTGACAACAATGCTTATGCTACTAAAAACTTTTTTGGTCATTTGCCTACATTTTCTTCGCTGCATGTTATATGAAATTCCCAAAAACAAAAAAATTTTTTGATCAGTGAAAAAGTCCCAAGGTCATCGATATATTCGGCATATTTAAAATAAAAAATTCGAACCATTTTATACTTGAAAGAGGCGTCTAAGGTGTGCTTTAAAACAGAAAAAAAATCATGTCGATAGCTCTATTGAGCTTTTAGATATTACAGTGGAAATATAAAAAAACATGATTTTTAAAAACGGGAAGTTTTCACAGTTTTTTGCAAATAAAAAAATCAGGACCGCAAAAAAGCTCGTATTTTGAGGTTTCATGTGTAGAATGATCTTGTTGACAATACCCAATAGATTTGATTTTGTTCTAAGCTGATAAAAAAACGGCATAATTTTGCCCATTATTTATTCCACTATTAAGCAAAAAAATAATATACGAAACTTAAAAATCTATTTACAGTTATTATTTTTAAACTTCATAAAAATAAGTTTCATTTATTAGCGGAACGCGAGTTATCTCCCTTTTTCAAACTGTTCAATTTTAATAATTCATAAATACTCCGAGCGCACTTCTGTTCTACAACCGCGATTGTTCCAGAGCTGTTTCCTTTCACATGTCACTTGTTTTTCTCAAGAACTGTCAAGTGATAACACATGTCAGCATGATTTTTAAAATGTGAATGTTAATTAATTTTATATTCTGTGTTCATCCTAGATTTATTTTTACATTACGAAGCTTGGATACTTGGGTAATAAAAAATACTAAAATAAGTAAAGTTACACGTTAAATAAGTAACGTAAGACGTTAAGGTTACATGTATTTTCAGTGGTCTATAAAAATCCGTAGTATCGTTGACTGATAATAGTGTTTAGTCAACGGTAGTATATTATAAACATATTTCATATTTAGCAACCCTTCAGGTTGGTAGATTCAACACGTTGTAATAATATATTAATTCTTCAAACTGAATTACCTTGTCGTTCTATTTGACAAAGTCGTCCAGTAAAACCGTTCCTGCATGAACACACAAATCGATGTCTTCGCAGTAGACACGTACCACCATTTAAGCAAGGATTCATAGCACATGGATTGTTTTTTTGGTCACAATATGCGCCGGTGAATTGTCCGTCGCAAATGCATACGAATCCTTTAGTGGAATTATTGGCCACGCAGTTACCATGAACGCAAGGGTTCGGTGAGCAATTAGCTACTGCATTGGATGGAGCTTTTACGCATCCGGCTGGGCCAATTCCGGAGCCTATGTACCCTGCAGGGCACAAGCACTGTACGTATGTTTCACCTATGGCTGAAAATAAATATATTTAGTATGTATTGTATATTACGCAACGTTATACGATTAACGAATTCGTAACGAAATTGCAAAATGCATTACAAAGAACAACTTAAATAAAAACATATAAAAGTATTCTGAGTAAAAAATTTAGAAATGACATCTACGGATAATTAATTGTATTTACCAGGGTTATTAACACATTTGGCTAAGATACTACAGTCACCATTATTGATATTGCATATTCCTTTAAATTTGCAGATTTTTCCATCTCCTTCATAACCTGCGGGGCATGGTCCACATTTACTAGAACCCTAAAATTTTCAATACTGGTAATTATATGTGGACTATTAAAGTCTGGATTTCAGGTTTGCGAGAGTCAGATGAAGCCATTTTTTAAAATAGTAAACATGAATAACATTGATTAACGAAGTAAAATGTTGATGTTGTTATATACGTCATAATTATGGGCGCACATAGAGGATAGAATGGAGAAAGGTAGTTAGTTCCCTCTAGAACATGTAAGTAAAGTCATCGTCATAGTTTTAAATAAGTATATAAATACTTCTCACTTTTTTTCATTCAGCTCGGTCGTTTGCATTTACTCTGTGGATGCCAACCGATTTAAATATGTTGCTTCTACTTAAACCTACAAAGCAAGTCTTCCGAAGTTATGTTCGCGGTAGGTCTGTAATATATTGAATCTAGACATATTCTTGTTTATCAATTGACATACCACTTTGGCCTTTCTCCAACGCACGCAAACCCAGCAAGCTACCTAATTTATATCTAGAGATAACTTACGGGAGTATTCATACATTCAGCATATGGAGCAACACTACATCCGCCATTAAATAGTTCACATTCGTTTATATCAGCACAGTAGTATCCATTTCCGGTATATCCTAAAAAGCATTCTTGTTGTAAAGATAAGTCAGCAGATAAAGATGCAAGAGATACAATCTTCTCAATTAATGAAATTTTTCAAGTCTGTAGAGAGTAACAGTAAGAGAATGGTACCCTTAAGCTTCAATTAACTTAAAAAAGAAAAGCAATTGTAACATGATTACAAAATTCAGTTGGTATATGTTTCCATTTTAAAGATTGAAAATGAGAAAATATTTGAAGACCGTAGGAAAATTTCAAGTTTTGGCGAAGAAGGCCTAACTGTTTCAGGGCGTCACTGCGGGACGTTATCTTCTTATCTGATATTCCGGTTAGCTATTGATCGTGTTGTTTTTTCAGGTCCTTTGATCTTTGCCGACCGCGCAATTAATTATTGCAATGCCGTGGTCTATATCGTTTTTGATAATGAATACCTTGAGAAAATCGCAGTTGCATTTTGTTTTTATCACGATACCATCGCTTTATATTTTGCGCCTGCACTAATTGGCGATTTCCAGCCTAGCCAGGAAATTCTAAAAAACGTGCTCTTCATCATTCTTAGAAAAATCCTGGAAAGTATTGACCTCGAGATCTGCTCCAATTTTTGGTTTTCCGCCAATTTTATCACCTGTCGTCTGTCATTTTAAAACCACGTGAATGACTTTTAGCCTATGTAACCTGTCAATTTTATCATCTGTCAGGATTCAGCGACGTAGATCATAATATTTTAAAGGTTTTAAATGAATAGATAAATATTTAATTCTAATGAAAATCTTCAGCACGCTCCTGGAAAATATATAAATACTATATTTCACAGACAACACGTCTAATAAATAACAATCGATAGGGATTTTATTCACACAGATTGACCACGATATTCGAACATTTTTTATTTTTTATGGCAGTTGTGTGCCACTGCCAGTGGCACTTTGAGTAACTGCTGCGGTGTATAAAGTTTTTTGTTGCGAAATAGCGCACCAAGCTTCTAGGAGGCTGATTTTGCGATGCAACGTGGTCATGCGAGGCTATATTGCCGTTGACCGAGACACCCAGCAGTCCTATTGACGAGGATGAAGGAATCGTCGATCCTGCCATAATGATGTCAGGGCCCGCCGTATTGGCCCTCCTGGAAAACGTGGCTGCTTGGGTTTTTGCTGCATTCAACTGGACCAAATTTCTGTCGCCCCAAATTTCCAGGTCTCGATTAATTGCTGTAATCTGCTCATGTCTGCGGTGACAAATCTCATTCGCTGGTAAAGGTTTTTCTGATCTAAAGTAGGAGACAAGGGTACGGTCAGTAGGTCATTAATATAGATCAGGTGAAAGTATTGCGCCCTGATACACACCCGCGTTAATGGTGAATGTGTCTGTCAACTGCAACGTGCAGAGATCGGTTCTTAAGGAACTGGCAATCCAGCTGCAGAGAGGCTGGCAGTCCGAAGGTCGGCAGTTTGTTGAGCAATCCCTCATGCTAAACTCTGTCGAATGCCTGCGAAAAATCCAACGCAATCATGTTTGCTTTTTTCCTTGTCTGTAGTCGCCGTAATGCCACGTTCGTCGGTCATAGGTGGGAGAGGCGTTTTTGTAAAGTTATTACTTACTGCCTTTGCTACCGACCAGAAATTCCTGGTGCCACTGCATTGCATTGCAAAAGTTTATTCCTGATCCTTTGATTGTGTTTGTCTGTAGTTTCGTCGATCACATGATTGATTGATAGAATTTGGGATGTATGCTTCTATTCCTGAGGAGATTACTTGCGTGATATCTTAGCAGCAGACTGACGGGAAATATGTAACCCAATTCTGACACAACGCAATGACCCCGGAGCTGTCGCCATGGATTCCAATATTACATTTTTATATTATTTTCAATATATTATTTGTATGCTTACTCTACATATTTACACTAACCTACTTATCGGAAACATATACAAATATGATCGGAAATACTTAATTGAAATACTTTTAGAAGTCACTTACCAATTAACTATCGTTTCGAATGCAATTATTTTGTTAGTCAAAAGAATTTATACTTTAATTTTAATAAAGCTAGTTTAAAAAGGTGTGTTTCAACTTAAAACACATAATTGGCGCAGTCGGTCGTAGCTCAGAAGATCTTTTGAAAATCCCGTGTGTTTGCAAGCAGCAATCCAGATTCGCGAAACCTCGTTTCGTCAGTTTCTACTGTTTGCTGAGTTGAAAGAACCTGGAGTAAGTCATCACCGTTGCGACTCCAAATTAGAAACAGAATCCGAAGTGATATATCCTTTCCCATCCTTATTTTTGTAAAATTGTGTGTGATTTTTCTTAATAGTGCGAATTAAACATTATTTTCGTCTACTTTATGATAAATATTTCTTCATATTTTGCCAATTATTTTGCAAATTGTTGACGAAGCAGGCGATTATTTACTTTGTAGACCAGATTTAACAACCTGGCCCTAAATTAAAACCGCCCTTAGGCAAAAATTTGGTGACCGCTTAAATAGGCAAGTTTTATCACAACAATTAAATTTCTTAGTACGAAGCTATTTTAAATTTTATAGAACGTCTCAAATTTTTCTAAAACTTGTATTTGTCTCAAAATAACTTGCGATTCAACCATATCTCAAGATAAAAAAAAATGCTTTTATTGAACAAGCAGAAATAACAGCTACAGTCTTAATGTCAAATTCACGAATGGACTTAAGAACTATTTTAATGTTTGTCCCCAAGACCTTGAAGATGCCAATACGATTGTTACAAACCATTCTATACTTGAGCAACAAATACAAGCCAGCTCATTTAGGCCCATTCAACCAAGATCTATTTTCCAATCCTCAAATGCACAGAAAGCAATGCCTCAACAATCTCTACCATCTTCAAGTAAAATTTTCCCGCAATTCCAAGCAGATTATCATGCAAATTCTAATTATAGTCACCCTATGACATCCCGAATAATTCTGCTACAGCCCATCAACTAAATAACATTATTATCCCACCCCAATATCAGAGGAATAATGCTCCATTTAAACCATTATTTCCTAGCCTCCCATAAACATTCAAAATCGACCCATTCAACATAATTTCCCTACAAACGAACAAGTTTTTGGAAAACCCAAAAATGTGTCTTGAAGAGAAAATTCTAACAAACCTAACCGACCCCTAACACCCATGTCCACCACTAGCAGAATACCCTCACTTCAATCGAAAAAGCAAAGACCACCACCCCGATTTAATCTACAGTCCCACCAGCTTCAGAAAAGATCATCAAGTCCTATGAATTTGTCACATATAAATTATGAAACCCCCCCTGAATACTACCAATCTGAGCCCTTCGACACCCACTATACCAAAGAAC
Organism: Pissodes strobi; assembly: GCA_016904865.1. Lineage (NCBI taxonomy): Eukaryota > Metazoa > Arthropoda > Insecta > Coleoptera > Curculionidae > Pissodes > Pissodes strobi. The sequence continues at coordinate 7,601 of MU188261.1, read as the reverse complement.
AGTACTATCAGGAAAATATAGAAAGCACGCAGGACTACTCTAGTCAATGTTATCAAGAGGAACCTCAATATGACCCTACCTATGAAGAAAATTTTCAAGAGAGTTGCCCATCAAACAATCCGCCCTAAACCTTAATACCTTCCAAATAAACTCTTTACCATACATAGAAATTCAAAATCCACCAGCAATATTATTAATTGATACAGGCAGTCATACTTCTCTAATAAGGCCCATTCTCGCTGAAAAACACTTCCCTCATCTTATTTACACTTCGAAACATACCCTCACTACATGCACAGGGAATGCAAAAACACAGTTCAAGGCAAACATAGCCTTATTAGCAGAATTTAACCTTGATACTAAACTCGATCTTATTCTGTACAACCTCCATGATTATTTTGACGGAATTATAGGTATCAGAGATCTTCGTAAATCAAATCTTAATATAGATGTAGTAAACAAAAGACTTTATAATGATCATACCACTTTACCGAGATGATTTTAATATTCAAAAAATAGAAATTCCACCTTTATTTATTATAATAAAAAATGTTTTTACTAATATCCCAGAAAACACAGAAATATGTATGCCCTATCGGAATAGAGATGATTTAGAAATCCCTGCATCTCTCTTGTTGGTAAGAAACGGCACAGTCCCCATCAAATTGCGCAATCTAACAAACGAACGTATCATGTGCCATTTCAAGCCTAATGACATAACACGAATAGCCCAACCACTTCAAACTCAAAATTTTGAAATTTTTAATGTCGAACAAATCGAATCAATTTCATATTGGCAATAATTCTGAAAAAACATGTGATTTCTCTTTAATTCGATCTCAACATCTTCATCAAGAAGAAAAAGTCGAACTAAAAAAAATAATCTTAGAATTTTCAGACATTCTTCATCTTTTACCCATCAGGTTAAACATGAAATTAAAAAGACAGGCGAGATCCCGTTCACGCAAAATCTAATCGTTACTCATATATAAGTCAGAAGTCCAAAAACAGATCTCCCAAATGTTAAATGACGGTATCATTCGCCCATCTTCTAGCCCTTGGTCCTCCCCTGTATGGATCGTTCCAAAAAAAGCCGCCGCTTCAGCAACCAAGAAATGACATATCGTTATCGACTATAGGAAGATAACTGAAAAAAAAATACAGACGACAGATACCCAATTCCTTACATTGCCGACATTTAGGTAAACTTGGTAGAAGCCAATATTTCACCACCCTTGATTTAGCGTCAGGATTCTTCCAAATCGAGCTGGATCCTAAATCTATCCCCAAAACGGCCTTTAACGTGGAAAAAGGTCATTTCGAGTATGCTCGAATGCCATTCGGACTAAAGAACGCCCCCGCTACATTCCAGAGAATCATGGATAACGTTTTAAAAGACCTCCAAGGAAAAATATGCCTAGTCTATATGGATGAAATTATCATCTACTCTACGTCCCTTCAGAAACATATGTCCAATTTAAAAATCGTATTTAAAAGACTTAGAGCCCATAATTTAAAAATTCAACTAGATAAATGTGAATTCCTTCAAAAATCTGTCGAATTTCTTGGACATGTTATAACCCCAGATGGTATAAAACCCAACCCCAAAAAAACTGGCCGCAATACAAAAAATTCCATTACCAAAAACCGTTAAAGAAATAAAATCTTTCTTAGGCCTCGTTGGTTACTATTCAACACCCAGATTTTTCATAGCCCTTTAATCTAACAACCGATGCGTCAAACTTTGCAGTAGGTGCTGTACCATCCCTAGGCCCCGTATGTTCAGATCTACCAATAGCCTACGCATCTCGCACCGTTACCGCTGAAATGAACTATAGTACTATAGAAAAAGAACTATTAGCTATAGTTTGGGCAACCAAGTATTTTTGGCGTTACCTCTTTGGCACCCGCTTTAAAATTGTCACCGATCCTAAACCCTTACAGTGGCTATATTCTATCAAAGACCCAATTCCAAGTTAGTGAGATGGCATCACAAGTTAGAAGAATACGACTATGAAATCTTTTACAAGAATGGCAAGTAAAACACGAATGCAGACTCCCTTTCTCGCATTCCAATAAACCCCGTAGAATACGACCAGTTTTTAGATGACGATCAACTTTCTATACTTCTTAAAATCGACCCAAAAGATGTAACCCAACTATCTTTTGATAATCTTGATGACATACTAAATGCCTATTCTGAGGAAAAATCGCCCCCAGAAAAGCCAAAAATAAATATTATATCCGATATTCTCATAAAAACCGCAAACAATAAGGTACCAAAATCTCAAAGCGATTCACAATCCCAACATTCTAGCTCAGAAAATCCCATTATAGGAGCCCCATATGTACAAAAAGCCATAAATGTCTACAAAAATCAAATTATTTTTAGATATTCAAATAACAACTAAGTTAAAACCCACAAAAAAACAAATATTTGATAAAAATCTTGTCTTTATATTTTTAAATAATGACCCAACTGAAGAAACACTCTGTAAAATAATTAGAGAACACTTTGCTCCAAAAAATACATAGTGTCTTCATTTTAAAAATAAAAGCTTAGAACCAATGGTTTTAACAACTTTGCAAAAATATTTTAAGCATAATTCTATTACTCGGTATATTTTATTTTTAATTCTAGATAATATCATGTTTCAATTAAATACAATTAACCAAATTATAATCAACATAGAAAATGCAATTTCCTTCGCTCATGTAAACATAATGCATAACTCGATACTAAACCCAAGTCAAGTCAGCGAAATGATAACTGCTATTCAGAATTTGTACGGAGAAAATCATATGTAATACCAAAATTTAACGAAATCATCAATTATTACAAATTCTTATCAGCTCAAGTTATCATTTAAAATAATTTAAATTTATTTTCTATTCACACACCAAGTATCTCCCAAAACGATTTTAAAATGTATAAAATATACCTTGCTCCCATCCTTAACCAAACAATCTCCCTTTCCAACCCTTAAATTCGCTATCCAAAGACGAACACTGCCTCTACGAACTACTAACTACAACCAAAAACCAGTGCCCAACAACAAACATTTACTACAAGAAAACAAGCATTCAGCATCTCAATGGAGAAGAAATTCTTGTAATACCATTTGGAGAAACCATCGTACAAAATAAATGTCCAGGATTACACAAAATCACCGAACCAAGTATCGTAACGATACCAAGTTGTCCGATCGAGATCGAAAATAAAATATATGAAAATTAGAAGAAAACGGAATTCCAGTACGTTATGCAATTGCCGAAATTCTCATATTTAAGCTTAAAAATTCCTGGAGAACCTGCAACCAGGCACAAAAAATGTTATCAACTGTCAAACTTCATCTCACCGAGGTCCCACCCTCTAACAACTGGATAATCTCGTTGACAATATTACCTATCATGGTTATCCAAATGGCATTATCCTATGGTATATGGATAATCCTGAAAAAGAAGCCAAACGAAGAAAATACCGAGATCCAAATTCCGCTTCGAAAGAGAAAGTCACAGAGTTGGGTAATCTGTGACAAAGTTACACAGGTTTTCCGATCTTGAGGAGGGAGGAGATATGTAACCCAATTCCGACCCAATGCGATGACCCCGGAGCTGTCGTCGTGAATTCCAATATTACATGTTTATATTACTTCCGATATATTATTGTTATGCTTACTCTGCATATTTACATTAACCTTCTTATAGGAAATACCTCATTGAAATACTTTTAGAAATCACTTAGCAATTAACTATTGTTTCGAATGCAGTTATTTTAGTAATCAAAATAATTAATTCTTTAGTTTTAATAAAGTTAGTTTTTACAAAGGTGTGTTTCAACTTAAAACGCATAATTCGGGTCGTCCGTGCCAAAGCAGACGTCGAGCCACGGAAAATCTAGGTAGAACTCCCTTAGAGCGTCCCAGTTTGCAGAATTGTAATGCCAGATTTTGCAAGGCAATGGCGGATCCTTCTGTAGAATTGTCAATTCACAAACCGTTGTAACAAGTTTGTATTGTGGTCGGAAGTACCTAATGGCGGATCAACTGTAATTATGTACTGGTCAGGATTGGTGGTTAGAGAAAGATCCAGGAGGGCGGCGAGTTCGCCCCTCTCTGAGATTCGAGTTGGTTCGTCTATAAATTGAGCAAGCCCGCAGCTGACGGCAAATGCTTCAGCTTCTCTACCTTGGTTGTCGGTCTTGTTGTGATGTTTGAGCCAGTCGGTGTTGTGGGCATTGAAGTCTCCCAGAACGATTATTTCTGAATTGGGGTGATCGACCTGTATCGAGTCAAAAGTGGTAGCTAGTGTTGTAAAAGAGCTCTGGTAGGCTCTATCGCTCGGAGAGCGATAGAGACAACATAAAAACTTGGTTAATCCCTTGACGGTGAATTTGAGCCACATGACGTCAAGGTTGTTCGGTTCGAGTGTTTCTTCGCGGTGACATGAAAGGTCGCTTCGGACAAAAAGGCATATTCCGAACTTATGTCTAAATCGGGTATGTAAGTAGTAACCAGGACAACCAGGGGTTGTTTTCTGTTGTTGTTGTAGAACATACTTGTGTTTCTGCAAGGGCTAGTATGTGTGGTCTATTTGCTTTTAGATGTTGGTGTAACGAATTTATGTTTGTATTTAGGTTTCTTATGTTGCAGAAATCTATTCTAAATTGGTTCCGTATCTTTGCTGTCTGTGAAATGCGGAATAAAGGGCACACAGCGCTCGGAGATTCTTACCCGGAGAGTTTACTTCCGAAATATTTTGATCCTGGAAGCACCATCATGTCCATATATTCCTACAGTGGACCCCGAAACCACCAGCACAGAAGCCCCCAGTTCTGGTGGGTGGGGTGGTCTTTCACCGGACAATGCGAGTAGGCGTATGCATCTACCACCAAACTGCTCTCACCAGTTTGACGTCCCTGCCTGATAATACAATGTAGCCCCTCTTGTCACGAACTGTCATTGATCAACTCCAGACTTTGTACTTCGGTGTTCTCCAGCCTGGGGGAGGACGATGAGATTTGATGGGCCACATCCCGTAGCAACTCGGAATGGCGGATGCGTCACTCACCGTAATCAAACTGCTCTGACGAGTTTGACGTTCCTGCCTGCTAATACAATGCAACCCCTCTTGTCACAAACTGTCATTGATCAGCTCCAAACTTTGTACTTCGATATTCTCCAGCGTCGGGGAGGAAGATGGAATTTGATGGGCCACATCCCGTGGCAACTCAGAATGGCGGGGGCGTCACACCCCATAATTAAATTGCTCTCACCAGTTTGACATTCCTGCCTTAGTCAGTGAACCTAATACTAGTAGATACCAGGTGGAGGCACTCACAACTATAAATATTATAATTTTTATGACATATCTAGCATTAATTATGGAGGGGAACAGAGAGTAAGTTATTATATTATTTTCTACTGGCTCTTTAAAGAAATATACTAACTAAATATTAATTATATTTTTACAGGAGGCATGTGTAAAATTACCTGTTAATAAACTAACTCCCAAATTTAAAAGTTTCGGCTTTCACAGGACATCGGCAGCACGTTATATTTGTGTAATGCGGAACATCTTAATGGATTAAGACAAGGTTATTTTAGTTTATGTTAGACATCTTCATGAATTTAGATGGGACTGCCATTTACAAAAATCCTTGGTTATTACAATAACTATCAACTTCCTTGGAGCTGATCGAGGAAGATCGTGAACGGAAGGAGATGTAATGCAATGTAATGTGTCTTACGAAATTGGAAGTATAAAAGTAATTACTTCTCAAGTGAAAGAACAAATATACCTCATTTTTAAGGAAAATAAATTCTGATAAATTCATAACCATTCTTATTTATTCCGTTTAGAAAAAGACCGAATGCTGAAATATTACGCTATTCCTAAAAACCTAAATAAATCAAAGTATTATTTTATCACACAAAATATAAAACTTGACAAGAGGATTATAAAAGCTATTTTTGGCTGGCTGAATTTAATAATATCCTAAAACAACCTTAATTTATTTTAACAAAAATATCTAAATGTGTTTTATGCGGAAAGCTGACATATTATAAAAATCAGTAAAAATGTTATCCTTCTCTAGATAAAATCCGTGGCAGGTAAGCATGAAACCTATTTTTGCAGCATGGGTGAATTGAATACTAAATTGTAGGTTCAGATGAAGGGAAAAGCGCCTTTCGTTGTAACTTGGCAAATTAGGATAAGAACACAATTCTAAATATGATACTGCTGTTAATACTAATTTTTTGAAAGCAATAAGAAGCAGTGTTTCGATTCTGCTAATAAGCCAAAGTATTATTCTATTGTCTTGTATATAAAATCTGTTGAAACCAAATACATTTTTGGGCAGTTTCCTTTAATAAAACAGATCCTGTATATTATGTACGATGTGAAAATTATAGAGTGAATATTTTGGATATATCAAATTGAGGGAAAAAGCATCATGATTGAATATAAAATACTTGGCAAATAAATATTATAGGCCTACTTTTTTAAGATGTAGTTTTTCTGAGGATGTATTAAACACCCTAATTTTAATAACACACAGTCAAATAGCTACTAGGTTTTCATTTATTTTACTGGCAAGAAAACTGAAAACCATAATATTATAAAATATAAAATCAGTCAAAGTATTCTATTTTTCTTTACACAAAAACTTAATTTTTCTGCATGAGTAAGAAAACAATTCCTAATATAATATGAACTGACATCTTTATCTTTTGGAGGTGATAAATTCCAGTTTTTCGTGAAATAAACTACCTCATATTATCATTTATTGTTCTACTGAAAAGAAAACAGAAAACTCAAATATTATAAAAAGGGGTCAAAGTATTATTTAAATCCTGAACAACAAATCTATTGAAGGCAAGCACGAAATCTATTTTTGAACTGTTGTTTTAATGAAATTAATGGTAATTTGTTAATATCCAAATATATTCTGTATTAAAAAATAGACCGCGTATATTACGTGAGGTTGAATAGGAAAAGTACCTAGATTAAATAATATAT